>CAUYQG010145062.1:0-10630 GCA_963574415.1 Tarsius wallacei | reverse complement strand
TTCCTGCTCAGTGGACCAGAAGCTCTCTCTGAGCAGTAAGCTTAGATAATGGCAAGACTCACCTTATTTGTTTCTCTTCTTTCAGGGATCATTGTCTTATACCATCTGCCGTCCAAGTCTGAAAGCCACTGATTCATATATTTTGCCCATTTTTTTCCATCATTTGACTCAAGAGAGTAAATCCGCCTGCATAATGAACATTTGTGTACCTACCTCTGAATTGTACCCCACATCTTTACTTTGCACACTTAACCAAAGTAATTTTTTTTTGAGAAAGTAGTTTATTAAGAAGACAGAAGAGCTCCCTCAGCAGGAGGATACTCGAGTGAGGGTAGCCCCCAAAGTAATTTTTAAGTATGGAAGCTTAGCACGGAATTAAATGTGGACATTGCCATTAATTTAGAGATCCAAAAAAAAAAAAAAAAAAAGGGCCGGGATCAGTGGCTCAATCTGTAATCCCAACACTTTGGGAGGCCAAGGCGAGTGGATTGCCTGAGACTGCAGGTTTGAGACCAGCCTGAGCAACTTGGCGAGATCTTGTTTCTACAATAAATCAAAAAATTAGCTGGGCATGGTAGCGCGTGCCTGTAATTCCAACTACTTGGAAGGCCGAGGTGGAAGGATCACTGCAGCCCAGCAGGTCCACGCTGGGGTGGCCGTGAGCATGCCACTGCACTCCAGCCTGGGCAACAGAGTGAGACTCTGACTCAAAATAATAATAATAATAATTTTTTTAAAAAAAGAAACTAAATCCAATTCTTATCATTCCATCAGAGAAGAAGTCCCTGGACAGCTTAATTTTAGAGATTTAGTTTTTAATATGCTTTTAATCATTAAGTTCTCAGACTATTATTAGCTAATGTCTTAAGGCAAGGTATCAGGGTTCATTCTTAAAAACATTTCAAATAGTTTTGGTAATTTAGATGATGTTCCTTCGATTTGTGTCAGCTCTAATTAAGCTACCATTGTTTTTATCTTTTTAGATGGCTGACAGAGGCATATATAGGAGTGCATGTGTCAGTTCTGTCATTTTCTTATTGGTGACATTTGCATTATTTTGTTATCTTCAATCTGGGGTTTATTTGTAGAAACCTATTTTATTTTTATTATAGAAAAATTCAATTGCACACAAAAGTAGAGATCACATAATGAAAATGATGTACCATTCACTCCGCTTCAACAATTATCAACTTACAGCCAATCTGTCTCATCTGTCTTCCCACCCACTTCTCACAGCACCTTCCAGACCCTGGATTATTCTGAAATGAATCTTTGGGATGACATAATTCTATCTATAATTATTCCAGTGTGTATATATCCAAAAAAAAAAAAATCACTACTGTTTCATTATCACACCTAAAAACATAACCACAATTGCTTAATATCATGAATAAGTCCTCAGAGATATCTGATTGTTTCCATGTTTTTGTTTTTGTGTATGTTTATTTGAATCAGTGATACGGTTCCCTTCAAAACTCATGTTTAAATTGAGTCATCGCTGTGACTGTATTAAGAGGTGGGAACTTTCAGAGGTCATGAGGTCCCTACTTTCATGCATGAATTAATACCTTTATTGCGAGAATGGATTCACTATCATGGGAGTGGCTTCTGATGAAAGGATGGAGTTCAGCTCATGTCCTCTCCCTGACTTGAAAGCCCACTTGTCTTTTTGCCTTCCACCATGAGATAACCCTAGCCAAATGTAGCACCACGCTCTTGGATTTCCCAGCCTTCAGAACTATGAGCCAAATAAACTTCTGTTCTTTATAACTTCCCCAGTCTGTGGTATTCTGTTACAGTAGCAGAAAATGGATGAAGACAATCAGCAACCAAATAATACATTGTGGTGGGTTATATGTCTCTTAAGTCTCTTTTGATATATAGGTTCCTCTCTCTCTCTCTCTCTGCAATGTATGTTTCAAGAAACAGTCATTTGTCCTAGGGATTTCACTCAGGGGCTGGATGTCATTTAACAGACTCCTCAGTCCCCTATATGTCCCATATATTGGTGATCATATAGAGAAATTTGATCAATTTCATGTTCAATTTTTTTAGCAAACTACTTCATGGTGGTGTGTAAATCTATCAGGGAGCACATTTTGTGATACTAACACCCTTGGATAATCATTGCATTTATTCATTACAGATATGTTGTTAGTCTAATTCTATCATTTTCCTTCATTTATTAGCTGGAATACATGTCTAAAGACAATATTCTTTTTATGATTATATTCTAATTCTATCAGACCTTCATCACTTAGTAAAATAAATACAAATGCTATCCCAAGGGATAACAATTGTATAGGAAAGGGGGGGTCAAATGCTTATTTTATCCCTTCTTTTACCAGTTTTCAAAATAGTGATTTTTCCCCCTATAATCCTCCAAAGGTAACCAAGGATTGTTCTGTATCATTATGATCTCATGGATTTAAACTGTTGCACTTATGATTCTTATTAATGTTTGATGTGTCCCGTCTTCCGCCAGTGGGATCCTATTCAAGTTGACATCTCCCTCCTGTTGACATGACCTCAGTGGTCTTTGGTAGCTTCCTTGTTATTTGGTTTGACAAAGAACTTCAGGCTTATGTGGTTACACTAGATAATACCAGATCCAGATTTTCCCCGTAAGGATAGTACCTTTTTGTATTTTAACCCTGGAATGCCTGAGTGCTGGTTTCTCACAGCTTCATCAAAAGAGGGCTGAGTCAGGCCCAGTGCAAAAGAGGACTGAGTCAGGCCCAGTGCTGTAGTTCACACCTGTAATCCCAGCACTTTGAGAGCCTGAGGCAGGAGAATCACTTGAGGCCAGGAGCTCAAGAATGGAGGACTAAGTCAAACTGCTGGATTTTTGTCAACCTGATAGGTGGCAAGTAAGTATTTCTGGGCAGTTTAAATGTTCATTTATCTCTGTGAGACAGACTGAATATCTTTTTATATGGCTAAAAGCTATTTGCTGTGAGCTGTTTATTTGCATCTCAGTCCATTTTGCAATCAACTTTTTAGTAATCTGTAGTTTCGTTGCAACGTTATCTTAAGCCGTGTGCCCATTTTGTAAAGTTAGTTTAGACAAAATAAAATCTGTAAGTCTACTTAACCAGGGAATATAAATGTTAATATGTGCTATATGTTGAAAGCAAACAAAGACTGGAGGCCCTGAGTGAGCCTTTCCGAATTACAGCTCTCTCGTTCTCATACTCCCCTCATGATACCTCATGGACTATATGTGACACATTGGACAGATGGACTAAGCGAGGGGGCCAAGGTCAATCTATACATTATAGTTTAAGAAGAGTTCATTTATTTCTATTTTTTATTTTGAGTTGGAGTCTCACTGTGTTACCCAGACTGAAGTGCAGTGGCACATTCACGGCCACTGCAGTCTCAACCTGCTGGGCTCAGGCGATCCTTCCACCTCAGCCTTCTAAGTAGCTGGAACCATAGGCGTGCGCCACCACGCCCGGCTAACTTTTTGATTTATTGTAGAGATGAGGTCTTGCCATGTTGCCCAGGCTGGTCTCAAACTCCTGAGCTCAGGCAATCCTCTCACCTCCACCTCCCAAAGTTCTGGGATGACAGGCGTGAGCCCCTGTGCCTGGTCTTATTTCTAATTTTTTAGATCAAAAAGAAAACACAAGATTCTTCTAATAGAGTTGATTTTGTTCAAGTGAAGTTAATTAGGCTTGGGTTTTCTTTTCACACGCTAGCAGTTCACCTAGATAGAAACCACTTTGGAGAGCACTGAGCATAGGATAAAGCTCAGACTTTCTAGCTTGGCATAGCAGAAGGTCCCTCGGGATGTGGTTTTTGCCTACATTTTGACCTTCTGTCACACCATTTGTCCCTAAGTCCTTGTCTCCTAAGCGTGCCCTCCATTTTAGGCACGCTGCACCCTTCTCCCCACTGACCAGAGAGCTCCTATCACAGGCTGTCCGATAGCCTGCACAAACACACCAGCAGCTCTGCTCCTACTCCACCATGGAGACATGTCTCCTCTGTGGACCCACCCTGACTTTCTCAGGCCGACTTAGGCCGCATCTTCCTCTAGGCTCACCTTGAGTGCTGTGGCAAAACAATGGACGGAGCTTTTTGGAGACTGGCAGGCAAGCACAAGCGGACCTTTTTCCTTGATTGAAGGGTCATTCTCCAACTCTCCATCCTTGAGAAGTGAGCTTCAGAAGGAGGCTGAAAGGGAGGTGACTGAGAACAGGATCCAGCCTTTGCCCAATCCCTCTCCGGCCCCGTCCCATTACTAAGGTTCTGCATGGAGAACTGGCTGAGGGACCAGAGTCTGGGTATGGTCCCTTGGAGATAGGAGAAAGGCAGAAGGCCTCACTGGAGACACTGGGGGAAACAACTGAGCTAGAGGAAAGAGCTCGGCCCAAAACTGGACTGGATAGGTGAGGTCCTGAATTCTAGAGAAGTCAGTTGGAATCCAATTGAGAGTAGCTCAAGGAAGCAGAACTTCCATGTGATTCTAGGGGTGAATTCTGTCAGCACTCACCCCTCAAGGACAGCAGGGAAGGAAGAAGGACTCATGAGGTCACACCTGTCTGCCAGGCAGGATTTCTAAGTTCCAACATAGCTCAGTATTTTATTTCTTACTTCCTCTGGACCTACCCATACGTAACTGACCTCACCTCCACCCTCTGTATAGAAAGCCCCTCCCCAGCAGGACTTCTCTGCCATTCTTCTACTTCAGGCCTACAAAAGCCCCAAGATCTGAGTCCTAACAGAGAATTGAGAGACCCCAGTCCAACATCAATCTAAGTCTGACCAGTGAGCACTAAATAATCTTAGATCTCCGTTTGACTTCTTATATTAATTGTTTAATGGATTAGAACCCAAAGGGGTGGAGGAATGAGTTCTTAGCTTCCCAGACCTCATAGGGTAAATTTAATTGGTCAAACCTGATCAAGTGTATTCCCCTTGGAGACAGACTGAAAAGAAAGTGAATAGTTAGCCTTAAACTATATTTAGGCTTCAGAGATCCTATGGAGAGTTTATTAAAATGCAGATTCCAGGGCTCCTCCCTTGAGATTTTGACTCTGGAAAGTTCAGAGTAACTCCTAGGACTCTGAATATTTAAGTTCCCCAGTGAATTTGGACACAGGTAGTTTTCAGTGGCCCAGATCATAAAAAGGGAAAATGTAAAAATATAGAAGTTACTGGGGCCCCCTAAACACTGCCCAGAAGAGAGTGGACCTCTGCAGAGGTTGCGTCCCTGCCATGAGTTCCCCAGCACGCCACCCTCGTCCTGGTTGTGGGCTCATCTACAACTTTCTGCAACCATTTGACTCCCCTTGTGGTTTGCCTGCCGGGAAAGAATTTAGAGATCTGCTGACATGAGCATTCTGCTCTGTGGACAGCTATAAAACGGATACATTGGCATTGCACTTATATTGTCATTTCCGTGGCTTTGGTGACTACGGTCTCTCCTGCAAAGCAGAGTTTCTCTCTCACAGTGCGGACGAAAGCCAGGCTGATCAGTCTCACTCATAGGAAACTGTTCAGAACAGTAACCATCCTACCCAAACCATCTGCTCTAATCTCAATCGCATCTACCCTACTCAGAGCTCTGCCCCCACATGGCCTTTGTTCCCAACTCCCAGGACCAGCCACTGTCACCCCTCTCCAGCAACCCTGCGGGGCTTCTCTCCTTTACCAAATGCTGTTTGTACCTCTCAATCTTTTAAACCACTCAGCTCTCTATCTCTAATCTCATCCCTTCCCTTCCTTGGCTTTTAGTCTGTGTTGTCAATCCTATCATTCCATCTGCTTTGCTTTGCTTTTTCCCCCCCTGGGATAGAGCTACAGTTTCCAGACAGTCCTGGTGGAGGAAGGTCTGGCATGACAAAAGGCCGCTTTCGGTATCCTTGCTTAGTGCATACCTGACCCGGAGGGGAGTTGGGTATGTGCCTTGCCCCAGGGAAAGGAAAAGGGGGAGGGGAAAAACTCCTCCTGCAGCAGGGTTAACCAGACTCTTGGCTGTATTCAGTCCACTTTGTGCTGTGTCTCTGCAGCCAGCTGGCTTCCCAGGTGACACCCCTGTGAGTCGCCTGACCCACAAAAAAACTCAGCATTCACACCCCAGCGCCATGCAGGGAAAAGAACAGAAGCAAAGCCAAACTGGATCCAACCAATCTCCCTGCCCATGCAGACTTGGTCTCTTCACAGTGGCCATGCCTGACAGGTTGTCCCTCAAGCGATTTATCTCAGTAGATTAGAGACAGCCCCCAACAGCTTCTTCTCTTTAGTAACCTATGATTTAGGCCTCTTTTTTATTCCTTCTATCAAGTATCATCATGTCCTGCCAATTTCTGTTGCCATCACCATCATTCTAACCATCATTATCTCACATCTGCGTTGAGTCTTCCTTCCCTCATTCCTACTCGAGCGATCTTTATGAAACACATTTCTCTCACTTGCTGACTCAGAATTCCACCAGAGCAGTCAGATCCAGGCTCCCCTTCCCAGATCTCAGTGGATTTCAATAACCAACTCCACCTTACCAAACCTCATCTCGGACTCCTGTTTGCTTTCAGGCCCTTCTTACTACAGCGTCCCAAGATTTCACACTCATACCTGCCTGCAGGGTCCTCACATGTGCTCTCTTCTAAGTTCTATTTCCTTCTAAAAGACCAACCTTGGCCGAACATGGTGACTCACACTTGTAATCCCATTCCTTTGGGTGGCAAAGGTGAGAAGATTGCTTGAGGACAGGACCAGCCTGGGCAGCACAGCAAGATCTCCCATCTCTATAAAAATAAAAAATAAATAAAAAAATTTAAAAAACTCAAACTTTAATCTTCTCAAGTGGGAAGCTGGGATAGAGAGAGCATTGGGCAAGTGTACTGGCCCCAGTGTTCCAGCTCTGAGATTGTTACTTTCCAGCCATTTGACCTTGGCTGTTAACAACAGCTTTCTGGAAACCCCAAGTTATAAGAACAACTCTCACTTCCAAATATTAAAAAGTCCAATCCAATTCCCATATAAACCTAAAAGCTCCTCCCTCTACCCTCTTTCTGCTCCCCATCAACTCAGGCTTGACCCATGGTTCAGGGTCCTGCTGTAACCTACCCTTCCATTCTTAACACGGTGACATCCCATAAGCAAGGCAACACATCCTTCAGCTGATTGCTTGGCCCTATACCCAGCAACACCCACCACGTGACCCCTTCACACAGAGATCCTTTTATTGGAAAGAAGGCCCTTCCAGTGGGGTCCCATCAACATGAGCAGAGCCCAGGAATCTTCCCCAACATCCAATTATCCCAGAAAAGCTTTGTGTATCTTGCCATGCCAATACTAAGCCTGGCGGCTGCTCTCTCCACAATCTTTCTTCCGCCACCATGTGTGCACACATGGCGTTGCACTCCAGCCTGGTTCCAGCCTTTGGAATCTTGAAGAAAATGGTAGTTCTGTTTCTGCAGCTCAGCCAATAGACAGCCAGTCTCCTGTTGTTGCAGGGACTCCAGTCACTCTTGAATCCCACTTAACCTAACTTCAGGGAAAGCAGAGCACAGCGCTATCAGTAGGTCAGGGAGTCAATCACTCTTCTACTTAAATGACATTTGCAATCAGCTTTCTCTTCAGGTCTTCTCTTTACAAAGGCTAGCGATGGGTAATGGCAGTGAGGGATGAAAAACTAGTTTGGCAACCTCTCAATCAGTCTTGCAGGGGTGTGTCTAAGGACTCCAGTTTAAAATTTGGGGTTGCTTATTCTTCATTGCCAAGATTTGGTGATATTACCTCAAAGTCCAAGATCCCAGGAAAAGGCCCTTTAAATATCTCATCAACAAAGCAAATGATGTCAAATTCTCTACACAGAGCCTGTCACTTAGTGTACACTCAATGAATTGTCATTGTTATATGGCAGTTCCCTGAGAATGATAAGAATCGTGTATACACAGGAGGTAATCTGACGCTGGTCCTTTCTCAGCTTGTGTAATATGTATTTATACACTGTAGTATGAATCCATACATAATATCTTAATCAATCACACATATGTATGGGCATTGAACTTATAATTAGAATGTAAACCTCTTGAGTGCAAATACTGCCTTTTCTCTATTTTTGATTCTATAATGTCAAAAATGGGCATGCCACCCTTGCTGAGGTAAATATTTGCTTAATTCATTCTCTCGTTTTCCTCTATTTGATCTTTAGTTATATTCAATTTAGAATTTTGCTGTATTTTTCTGGGATGACTTTCTGATAGTTTTGTGGGTATATTTGGCTATACCAAGAAAGCGATATATTTGCTGGGAGTAAGTGTCAAAGTGAATGCTTCTTAGCCATCCCCTGTTGGGACTAATTCAATAGCAAGGGTGAATAGACAGACATGGGCTGCAGGAGAAAGGCTGCAGGAGCCCATTGGATTGATTGTAGAATGAGGCCACTGGTGACTTTCTGATAGTGTAAATCTTAGTGATTCCCACAGGGGATTCAGACTGGTTAGGGTTGAAGAGAGTAAGCAGCAGGCAGCAAACTTAGTTCAACCTTAAAGGAAAGGAAAGAAAGCAGAGAATAGTTACAGAGAATAATTTGACCAAGGAAGAATAGAGGATATTGGAGCAAGGTCGTAGGTCAAAGGAGAGGCACTGATGTGGCATGCCCCAAGGTTGGTAAGAGCAGCTGGCAATGAGAGCCCAAGTAAGGACTCACCTAGAACAGAAGTTCTTAAATGGGGAAGAGGCTGACAATATCTGAAGAAATTTTTGTATGTTTGCTTGTTTTTTTAAAAAATATTTTAATCCTTTATTAGCAACTGCCAACTTTAATACAAAAAAATACAAGTGCAGTAAGAATCTTCAGGTCAATACAAAAAATTCTCATCATTGTAGCCCATCCCAAGGCCAGGTCTACCTGGGACACTCCCTGAAGACTGACCTCATCTCTCCTCACCTCACCTCTCTAGACAGACTACGAAGGAAATGAAATGACCTCTGTCTCAGGGTTTGTTTTGATAGCTTTCTTTGTTTTTTTGTTTTGTTTTGTTTTGTTTTGGGTAGAGATGAGGTCTCGCTATGTTGCCCAGGCAGGTCTCGAACTCCTGGGCTCAAGCAATCTTTCTGCTTCGGCCTCCCAAAGTGCTGGTATTACAGGCATGAACCACCAGGCCCCGCCATTCATGCATTTATTTTTTAAATTTCAAATCTGATTCCTCACTTTCCGTAGGAGTTTTGGACATCTTGAGCTTTCCCCAAAATGAGGACTTAAGTGTCCTAGGCACCTAGAGATTTTGACCTCCATGACCTTTCCCTGTTTCTCCAGCTCAGGCCTTCTATCTTTCTCCAGATCCCAGGGAATGAGACAAACCAATCTCTCGGTTAGAAAAGAAAAGCAGCATATACACAAACTGCCATAACAACCAGTCTACACTCTGGCCAGCTCTTGGTGTGCCCGGCCTGTTTACCAGGCCACAGCCTCCACACCTCACTTTCCTGCTCATAGCGTCTCCAGGATTCCAAACCGCCCAGAGCAGGGCAGCCTCCAAAGCCTGACATCCTCCTGTTGGAAGCTTGCAGTTCCTGGAGACATTGTTGGCTGTCACAACTCTAGTGGAGCCCTGATACCCAGTAGGCAGAGGCCTCCTACAAAGAATTATCTTGCCCAAAATGTTAATCATGCCAAGGTCAAGAAACCTTGACCTAGGAAGAGACAAAGCAGAAAGTGAGCATTAAATAGACACCCATTCAAACTAACACAAGTCAAAATTGGGAATTATTGATAGGATTCAGGGAAATCTCCTGGAAACTAAGTTTGGAGGTCCAGCCTCCTAGGAATTGGGCAGTGCTTTGGAAGCCAGTTCCTCCATCTTGCTCACTCTGGGGCACAGAAGACCCCTTCCTGCTCCATGCTCCTCTGCATCTCTGCATGTGACCCAGATTGTCAGTCCCAACCCTGACTCCACGGCAGTTTGGGGATCAAACCTGTATATAAGCATTGGTTACAATCTTTATGCTTATTTCATTTTTACAAAGGGAGAGCCAGATTGGCCAGTCTTGGCCAATGAATGGCCTGGCTTTGAGTCAGACTGTAATCATCTGTGGATGGAGGGCAAGATCCTGTCCACTTGGCAAGTCTGTGGTGGGGACTGCAAGGAGAAGCATTGCATCCTCAGAGATATAAAGAAGAAAAGTTTTTAACACGGATGGGAAAAAAGTCTAAGGAGGTCAATCAGGTACCCTGAAATCTTGATGAAATCTGTAGCCAGGACACTACCAAGAGAGAGG
The DNA here is from genome assembly GCA_963574415.1 of Tarsius wallacei. Classification (NCBI taxonomy): domain Eukaryota; kingdom Metazoa; phylum Chordata; class Mammalia; order Primates; family Tarsiidae; genus Tarsius; species Tarsius wallacei. The sequence continues at coordinate 394 of CAUYQG010145062.1, read as the reverse complement.
TCCCAGAGAAGAGCTTGGGAAAATGCAGACATGGGGGTGCTGGACAGGAGTAGCTGTGGGGAATCTGACAAAGGAGAGACCAGAAGGCAACGAATCTCCAAGTAGCTCTAAGAGCCTCCACTGTGACTGGGAAGGTCCCTTACCAAGAGAGAGATGGTAAACTCCTGCCTGTGTTCCCGGGGTCTCACAGATCACAAGCATTGAAGGGTCATTTTTTTTGTTTGTTTTTTGCAATGGTTTTGCTTTTTGTTTTTCTTTCTTTGTTTCTTTCTTTCTTTTTTTACTTTATTTTATTATAGAGATGTGGTGTAAGGGTCAGGATTGGGTCCATAAGTAATCTACATGCAGGTGAAGTTTGGACTTCCATCTGGCCCTCACTTCCCTGATTTAGGAC
>CAUYQG010145061.1:0-19422 GCA_963574415.1 Tarsius wallacei | reverse complement strand
CTCTCACAGAAACAAAGATCTGAGTATCACATGTTCTCACTCATATAGTGAACCTTGAACATCCAACATAATACTTTAAGAAAATGACTGAGAGTGATGGGAAACTATGGGGGGGAGGGAAAGGGAGATGGGATTAACAATTGTCAATATCTGTCTGGGGACAGGGAGACACCTCTTATCAACAAGGGTGCCTGAACGAAGTACCGTACCCCACAATATCAAAATAAAAAATATTAATTATTAAAAAAAAGACTTGAAACATTCAAGAATAAAAAAATAAAAAAATAAAAAAACAAGACTATATGCAGAAAAAATCCATAATAATTTACAATTAAATTATTAGAAATAATACGTGAGTTTAGCAAGGTTGCTGGATACAAAATCAATACCAGTGTTACAAATCGGAAAATAAAAATTTAAAGCAGATGCCATTTTATAGTAGCAAGAAAATAATAAATATTTATGAATAAATCTTAAAATATTTGTGAGAACTCTGCATGGAAAATGATAACATCATATGAAGAGATATTAATGAAGGCCTACATACATAAAGAAGTGTTCTATATCTGTGAGTTGTAAAACTCTGTAAAACACAAACAACATAATATTGAGAGGAGTTAATAAAGACCTACATGGGAGGGGGAGCTCCCCCAAAACGGAATCTATGCATAAAAAATTGTGTATTTATTCTTCCATGCTTAAACTTCAGTCACCTTCAAAGGACTCTCCGTTTGATGCAATCCACCTATGGAGACGCTTTTTCCACGGCTCAAAACAGTTTTTGAAGTCGTCCATTTTGATGCCTTTTCGTGCTTCTGCCGTTTTTGGTGTTGCTTCCTCCACAGGTGAAAGTCCGCAGGAGGCCCCCGTGGGTCCCTGGCTACAACATTCCTGATGCAATGACTGCCTCCGCACAGTGCATTGATTCGCCAGTCGTCTCTGTCTGGGAACGCAGTAGGGAAGGCAGCGGAGCCCGGGGCCTGAATCCCACGGAAAGCCCACCTCGGTGCCTCCACACGCGTGGGATCAGACGGGCCTCCTGGCTCCCCACGACTCTTCCCTCGCCGGGTCTCGTCCCACCTGAGCCCCGCCCCCTGCCCTTTCTTACTTCTCTGGGCGGTGTCGGTCCGAGCAGAGAGCAGGTCCTGAAGAGCCAGGCAGGCCTGGGTTGAATTCTGGCCCTGTAGCTTACTCCCTCTAGTATGATCTTGGGCAAGTCTCTAGTAAATCCTGCTTACGAGGATCGCCATGAGAATTCCGGGAAATGATGTGTGTGATGTGCTTAACGTTCCGCTGACGCGAGGCAAGCATTTAAGCAGTGGGGGGAGTGGGGGCGACGGATATGTGAGATTCCAGTATTTCGCTTCGAACGGCATCTCCCAGGTGGCGGCTCACACCCAGGACTGGTAGACAGCGCCTCTGCCAACCTTGCCTTCTGAGGGTATGAACAGAGAGTGGACCTCCTTTTGTGTCATGAATGTTGCTTAAAAATTGTCACGCCCACTGTGACATTATTATAACTGATAGTGTAAAAACCAATTCTGTGAGCCTGACCCAATTAAGTCATTGCTGACTTTTAAAAAATATTATGATGTCGCACACGTAAAGAGGAGTGTACACATCATACACATACAGCTCAATATAATGTGTTACTATGATTATCAGGGCATTTCCATCATCCCAAAAGCCAGGCCCACGTCCCTTTCCCAAAACTATCCCCTCTCTATTTAATTACTACACAGACATCTAAAGTTTTGCTTGCTTTTGGCCTTATAAAAGTGGAATCATACAGTATATATTCTTTTGTGTTAAATATCTGTGCTCAAAATAATGTTCATTGAATTTGCTTATACTTTATATGTCTATCGTTATTTTTTCATCATAATTGCTATAGACTATTTCACTGAAAAAGCATACCACAATTCTTACGTCATTACTCTGACATGTTGCAATTATTCTTATGTTATATGGCCAGGGACAACTGTGCATTAACAAAAAGCAGAACCAACTGGAAAGTTTCAAATATTCAGTGTCCATATTGCACAGGAAAACAAAATTATTATTCTCGTGAAGGTTGTCAGTTTAAAATTTGATCAAATCAGATTCTTTGCATAAGCTTTGTGAGTCAGAAGGAAATACCGCACGTGCAGTCCTAGCTGTGTGTCTGATTTGGCTTCTACAAAGAAGTGTATGAGGGCTTCTGTTGATGCAGAGGAAAGAAGGCATCTTCTTGATCTTTTCTGAGAATCCTTGTGCTAACTGAAAAGGACTCATTTTTAACACCACTCTCTAAAATTCTATTAATTATCCTTAAAATGTTAAAGTAATTTATAAGTATGGTATAGAAGGGGAAACAAAGAAGAGTACCTTTATAGTCAAGAAACGTGGCAAACACTACCTCAGCCAGGTAATCAAGATTAATACCAACGGTGCTGAGTCTTGTTGATGGTGTGTACCCTCGATGTATGATAAGAATACTTACGTATGTTTGTGGTCTTCCTCTCAAAACACATTACCCAAGTCTAATCATGAGAAAAACACCAGACAAATTCCAATTAGAAGACATTCTACACAATACCTGACTAGTAACCCTCAAAACTGTCAAGGTCATCGCAAATAGAGAAAGTCTAAAAAACTGTCACAAACAAGAGAAAGCTAAGGAAGTGTGACCACTAAATGTCACATATAAGCTTTCTGGGATCCTGAGAGTGTAAAAGGACCTTAGGAAAAAGGCAATGAGGAATATGGATAAAGTGTGGATTTGCGTTAATAATCATGTCTCAATATTGGTTCATTTAGTTGTGACAAATATACCATGGTAACATAGGATGTAAATCACAGGGGAAACTTGGTGTAGCATACATGAGAACACTCTACACTATTGGTGGTGGTTAATTACATGAGTCAACTTAACTCAGCTATGGCTCCTGGTTGTCAAATACCAGTCTAGCTGTTGCTGTGAAGATATTTTTCAAGATATTATTAGCATTTAAATCAGTAGACCTCGAGTAAAGCTGATTACCTTTTATAATGTGGTAGGACTCACCCAACTGTTGGAGGTCTTAAAAGAAAAGACAAAGGTTCTCTTGGAGAAAATCTAAGCAAAATGGATCTGATTTTATAACTAATCTCAATCTTGGTTCATTAATTGAGATAAATGTACACTACTAATGTAATCTGTTAACAGTCGGGGAAATTAGGAGTGGGATATATGGAAACTATACTATCTCTTCCAATAATTCTGTATATTTAAAATTGTTTTAAAATCTATTTTTTAAAAAGTCAGGTTTGCAGAGTTCAATTTCACTGGTAGAAATAGGATTTTGCTTCAAAACAGTGAAATGAGGATCATATAACATTATGTTCCACAATACCATTCAGAGTCCTGACAAAATGACACAATGGGTTGAAATTGATTTCTCTTTATTGACACGTACAAAGAAGTGTATGAGGGCTTCTCCAACGAATCATTTATGGATACTGCCCTTATCATTGTTCAGGATTGTGACACATACAGGATTTATATAAAGATACATTTATATCTTGCTTAGCTCATGTTCTTCCCTGCTTTCCAAAGGCAACTCTTCTAATGTGCTTAATGTGCTGTGTAATGTAATGTTGTATGTAATGTGCTTTGTATGTCATATGCATGTGTTCCTGTAAAAATGTATAATATTGTTTTGTGGGCATTTATCTAATTTACATAAGTAAAGAGGTGCCATATACCTCATCCCATTTTCTTACTGTTCTTCATTAACCACGATGTTTTTAACGTCCATTCTTGTCATTATGTGAACATCTAATATTTTACTTCTAATCGCTGCATGATAACATCCCAAGGTGAGCATCCTGGAAAGATCCTTCTCTGCTAGTCTGTCTCTCCTTTCACCACTCCCTCCCTCAAGGTGAGAGCTGGCTTTAGTTGATTGGTGAATTCCTTTGAGTCTAGGGCATAAATATTCACTTATATAGACTTGATCATCTAGGAAAGTTTCCAAAGAAGGATTCCGACTCATTTAATTAAAAAGGCTATGCTGGCAGCTCATTCAAAGCTGTAATTAGTGCTACTCTACAAAACCTCTCTGCCTCCTGAAAATAAATTATTTCTGATGCCTATAGAACCTTATTTCCTCTGATCCCAGAGGACTCTGTCAACTCATCACTAAAATCCCCATACGATTTCTGAGCATTAATTGTGTTTCACAAGGTACACCTGTGAAAGAATGGAAGGCAGAGAGGCTGGGGGACAGAAACTGAAGGCTTTGTCCTTGCTGTGTGTCTGATTGCCTAGGCAGGTTCTAACCTTCTCCTGTGGTTGGGAGAATAAATGCAAACTTACTCTTCCCATGTTTGAATCCCAGCTCTGCAAATTTCTAGCTGTGTAATCTTGGACAAATTGTAGTATTCACCTAGGAAATGAGGTAATTAGACCACAGATGACTTCTAAGATGGATTCCAATTTAACTACTATTTCACTCATAGATGCTTCCTTGCCTCTGAGCTCCTCTGGCATTGTTCTTCTGTCTGAACTGTCTCTTCTCAATGTCCTCTACTGCCTTCAAAGTTTGCTTCAGATTGCATGGCATGTTCTCTATGAAGCTTTTTCTCATTCCTCCAACTCCCCCACATCCTCTGCCCCCTTGCAAATTGGAAGAGATCTCTCAACACCTTATTCCCATTATAGATAAATATCTAACTCATTGGTAGATGGCATTGAGAAACCTGCTTCACTGTACAATAAAAATAAAACTAGATCAATACACACAACATACAAAGTTAGATTAAAGACTTAATTGTGAAAGGTAAACTAAAGCTAAGCTGAAAAAAATAGGAGAATATGTCTGTGGACCAGAGGTAGGGAAACAACGTTGCCAGAGTTGTAGCTACCTGATGGAAGGGCAATGAGTCAACTCTGGTTCATTCCTGCTTCATCTAGATGGATAAAAAATAAAAATAAAGATTATAAAACACGTCCAAAGCTCAGAGACTCAGGTTCATAAAAAACTAAGATTTAAACATAAGGTTTTAGAACTGTTCCCTTTACTTTATCACCACATCAACAGATGCCCAATTTAATCTCGATGGATTATAGCTGAAAGAGCTGAAAGACTACTTCAGAAGGGTTCCTTAGGGGAACCCAAAGAAAACAGTAGAGGAAAAACACAGTCTAGCCTGTAACCAGATGAACACAGAATCTCATGGTAAAGGCATAATTACCTTCGTTACAATTGATCAACATACTATTTGGCTTTTAACAAAAATTTACAAAACATACTAAATGGCAAAATTATAAAAATTTTCACAATATGAAGAAATTAAACAAGCCTCAGAATCAGATGTAGATATGACACACATTTCAGAATTATCAGATAGAAAATTTAAAATAAATGTGATTAATATGAAGGGCTCTAATGTAAAAAACCAGTCAGCATGCAAGAACAGATGGGTACTATTAACAGAGAGATGGAACCTCTAAGAAGAAAATCAAGAAGAAATGCTGGAAATAAAAAGCACTGTACCATAAATCTTCCCTTGGACACTGCAACTTTAAGCAAAATGACATACTATGTGCCATAGGAACTTCACTCTTTTTAAACGTCAATTAGCCTATGGTAAGATAGGTTTCATTATACAGCATGTCATTTCACTTAAAGTTGCAATGCCCAAGAACCTATCAATGATGTTAAGTGAGGATTTACTATAACAGAAATAAAGAATGCATTTGCTAGACTCACCAAAATACTGGACACAGCTGAAGAAAGAATTGGTGGACTTGAATAGAAATGTCCCAAACTGAAATACAAAGAGGAAAAGAAATAATAAAAGGAACAGGATGTTAAGAATTTTGAGACAATTACCAAAAGAGTGTAATATATATGTAATTGGAAGCTATTTCAAATAAATAAATTCCTCAAGTAGAAGAAAGAATATAGTAGAAGAAATATTTGAACTAATAATGGGATGAGAGTTTTCCAAAATTAATTGCAGACACCAAACCAAAAATCTAGGAAACTTAGAACACTAAGCAGGAAAAATACCAAAGACAAAAAGAAAATCTTTAACAAAGATAAAGAAGAAAAAATTACCTTTGGAAGAATAAGATAAAATTGATGTCAGACTTCTTGCCAGAAACAAGACCCCTCCCCCAAAAAGTGAATGAAATATTTAAAGTGTTGAAGGAAACCTAGATTTTTATATCCAGCAAAACTATTCACTATTCTTCAAATGTGAAGGTGAATAATTCAGGAGCAGTGACTCATACCTGTAATCCCAACACTTTGGGAGATGAAGGCAGGAGAATCATATGAGGCCAGGTGTTTAAGATCAGCTTGGGCAACAAAGCAAGACCTCATCTCTACAGAAAATAGAAAAACTAACCGGGCATGATAGTGTATGCCTGTAGTCCAGCTAATCGGGAGGCTGAGGCAGAAGGAGACTGAGTCCAGGGCCTTGTGGCTGTGGTGAGCTGTGATCATTCCACCGCATGCTGGCCTGGGTGACACATTGAAATCCTGTCTAAAAAAAGAGAAGAAAACAAAGGACAAATAAAGACTTTCTGAAACAAACAATGGAAATTTATTATCATCAGAACTGCCCTCCATACAATATTAAAATAAATTTTTCAGGGAGAAGGAAGGTAATATAAGTCAGAACTCAGATTTAAAATAAAAAAGGAAGAATGTTTGTGATGAAATAAATGAAGGTAAAAGAAAATCTTTTATTTTTCTTATTGTTAGCTGATCTAAGATAAAACTATTTGATGTAATGATGGTTACAGTGTATTAGGTGTTCTAGCAAATGGATGAATGAAATAAATAACACGAATGTTACAAAAGATGGGAGGAATACTGTGTTATAAGAGACTTGCACTGAAAGTGGTATGGTGCTATTTAAAAGTAAACATAAATTAATTGTAAATATATATTGAAAATTCTAGGGCAACTACCAAGCAACTATTTTTAAGTATAATAGATATGCTAAGTGAGGAGAGAAAATGGAATTACATAACATGCTCTAAAGCTAGAGAAGGCAAAAAAAGAGGAGGAAAAATTTAAAAATAAAGAAAAAACGAAATGAATAGAAAACAGTTACAAACATGGTAGTTATTGAACCAATTAAATCAATAATCATATTAAAATGTGAATACACAATTAAAAGACAGACACAGACTGTCAGAGTAAATAAAGACTTAACTATATATTGTTTACAAGAAGCTCATTTTAAATGGTTATAAGTAAAGAGAATTGTATGCCATAATTTTACTAAGCAAGAGAAAGTTGGAGTAGTTTTATTAATTTCAGACAAAAGAGACTTCAGAACAAGAAAAATGATCAGGAATGAATTATCAGGCATATTACATAATGATAAGGGGACCAATTATTCAAGATACATAACAATCCTTAACATTCATGCACCTAATAGCAGAGCATCAAAAGACACAAGGCAAAAACTAACAGAATTGAAAAGAGAAATAGACAAATCTATTTATTATAGATGGAGACTTAAATGACTCTCTTATTAATTGATAGCTCCAGTAGGCAGAAAATCAGTTAAGGATAGAGTTAAATTGAACAACGCCATTAATCAACTGGGTTCTAATTAACATTTAGAAAATATTTCACCCAATAATAGCAGAATACACAGTCCTCTTACATTGAGCAGTTACCAGAACAGACCACATTCTGGGCCATAAAACATACATGAACAAATTTAAAAGACTAGAAATCACACAAAACATGTTCTCAGAGCACAATGGAATTGAACTGGAAATCAATAACAGAATGATAGTTAGAAAATTTCCAAATATTTAGAACTTTAACAATGCTCTTCTAAATAACACATGGATCAAAGAAGAAGTATCAAGAGAAATTAAAAATATATGAAATTGAGCTTGGCTCGGTGGCTCAGCCTGTAATCCCGTGCCTTGGGAGGCTGAGGTGAGTGGATTGCCTGAGCCCGCGGGTTCGAGACCCGCCTGGGCAACTTGGCGAGACCTCATCTCTACAATCAATCAAAAAAAAGAAAAAATTAGCTGGGTGTGGTAGTGCGCGCCTGTAGTTCCAGCTACTCGAAAAGCTAAGGCGGAAGAATTGCTGGAACCCAGCAGGTTGAGGCTGCGGTAGCCGGGAGCGGCCACCGCACTCCAGTCTGGGTGACAGAGTGAGACTCCAACTCAAAAAAAAAAAAAAATAGATATATATATGAAATTAAATAAAACAAAAACAGAATTTATCAAAAGTGTTTGGGTGTAGCTAAAACAGTGGTTGGAGGGAAACAGCATTGAATGGCCATATTGGGAAAAAAGAAAAATATGAAATCAATAATCAGAAGTTCCACTTTAAGGACCTAAAGAAAGAAGAGCAATTTAAGCCTACAGCAAACAGATAAAAATAAATAATAAAATTAGGGCAACACTTAATAAAGTTCAAACTGGAAAACAATAGAGGAAATAAAACCAGAAACTGGCTCATTGAAGAGATCAATAAAATTAATAAGCCTCTAGTCTGACTAACCAAGAAAAAGAGAAGACACAAATTGCCAATATCAAATATGAAACAGTCATCAACAATAACTGATCCAATGGGTAGTAAAAGGCTAATAAATGATTACAATAAACAACTCCAAGTTGTAAATTTTATATTTCATAGATAAATTTCTCACAAGGCACAAACTACAAAAACCCACACAAAAATAAATAGATAATCTGAATGGGTCTATAACTATTAAATAAATTGAATCAATAATAATAATAATTATTATTATTATTATTATTTTTGAGTTGGAGTCTCGCTCTGTCACCCAGACTGGAGTGCAGTGGCCGCTCTCGGCCACTGCATCCTCGACCTGCTGGGCTCTGGTGATCCTTCCGCCTCAGCCTTCCGAGTATCCGGAACTACAGGCACGCGCTACCATGCCCAGCTGATTTTTGGTTTATTGTAGAGATGAGGTCTCGCCAAGTTGCCCAGGGGGGTCTCGAACCTGCAGGCTCAGGCAATCCACTCACCTCAGCCTCGCAAAGCACAGGATTACAGGCTGAGCCACCGAGCCCGGCGAATCAATCATTATTAATCATCTGTAACAGAAATCACCAAGTCCAGATAGTGATGAATTCTACCAAACATTTAAGGAAGAAATGATGCCAGTTCTCTATTATCTCTTCCAGAAAATAGAAGCAAAGAGTGAACTTCCTAATTCATTGCATCAGGACACTATTACTTCAATACTAGGATAAAAACATGATGAGAAAGGAAAACTACAGACATCTTGTGATCATTCATGAAGCCACCAAGATGTCCTAGAATAGGTAAATGCATAAACAAATGGTATTACATTGTTAAAATGGAATATTATTCAACAATGAAAATAAATGAGCCATCAAACCACAAGAAGATATGGCCAAATCTTAAATTGCTAAGTGAAAAAGCCTGTCTGAAAAGGATACACACAGCATTATTCCAATTAAATGACATTCTGGAGAATACAAAACTATACAGATTGTAACACAGTCAGCAGTTGTCAGGGGTTTGGGACAGAGTGGAGAGATGAACAGGTTGAAACACAGAAGATTTTCAGGACAGTGAAGTTAACCTGTGTAATACTGTAAGATGGACACATGACATTATGCGCTTGTCAAAACCTACAGATTTTTACAACATAAAGAGGGAACCTGAATGTGCTGCAAATTTTAAAAAAGAATGCAGATTGCAACAAGAGAATCCAACTGCATTACAACCTCACTGAAGGGGGTGGGAAATAAGGTACTGATCTAAGTAACTTTGGAAATAAATGGAGTATGTAAGACAATAGCAAAGCAACTGTGCACGAACACTGTGCTCTAGTCAATAAAGATATTTCCTCTGGGAACACAGTTAACTTCCTGAACCTGCTATACATATGCTGGGATTGGACAAGTAAGTAGATATGGCAGAACGTGGGAGCCAAATGTCTCATTGTTGGAGTAGAAGACTTTCTGTTGGCAAGGGGAGGAGATAGAATGATAATGAGTTTTAGTTGGAGACATCAGTAAGAACTCATACTTAACTAATATAGGTAAAAATAGGTATAACTCTTTCTATACGTATAGCTATTCATCTACAAAAGGACCAGTAAACACACATATTTCTTTGTCCTGTCAGCTGAGGGAGCTGGAAAGCAACGACTTCCCAGGACCAATAAGCATACTGGGTCTTTTTACAACAATATCCTTCTACTTGGAGAGATGGATGATTCTGGCACCGGGGCAGAAAATATACAAACAAGTCTGGAACATTTTGTAGTATCAGAAAGCAAGGAATTGTTAAAACACAAACAAACGAGCAAAAAAATTAAACCCACAAGAGTATGTCAAAAGCTCAAGGGAGCCAGCTGAAAGAATTACCTGTGGCCAAAACTACAACAATGTGAACAAATCAGTACAACCAATAGAGTAGTACTGGATTATAGCCCAAAGTATAAAATAAGTATCCATAAATCCACACTGATATAAATAAACGATTGAATAAATTAATAAATGGAGAAAAGAGAGAAGTCTTCCATGCAAAAGAATTTCAAATAATTTTGTGAAGTTACGGAGATACCCTGACCTCCAAGAGGTGCAGCACAAATCTCCACCCCGTACATGGGCTGCACACAGTGACTTCCTTCCAAAGAGTTTGGAAAGCAGGAAAAAGAGTAGCTCTGCAGTGGAGAAACCTGACAGACGCCTCAGCCAGGTGGTCAACATCAATATCAACAGTTACAAATCATGTCGATAGTGTGTACCCTGGTGTGATGGAATGAAAACAACACTTTCCCTCTGGGTTCCTCCTCCCAAAGACTATAACCCCTGTCTAATTATGATTTTTAGAAACATCAGACAAATTCCAACAGAAGAGTATCCTACAAAGCACCTAACTACTCCTCCTCCAAACTGTCAAGGTTGTCAAAAACAACGAACGTTAGAGGAGCCTGAGAGACATGACAGCTATATGAAACAGAATGCGCTCCTAGAACAGAAAAAAGACAGTAGGTAAAAACTGAGGAAATCTGAATAAATGGTGGACTTCAGTTAATTTTTAAAAAGCGAAGAAAAAATAGCACATGTATTGTATATACTAAGTACTGTTGTGTTTTACATATATTAACGTTATTCATTACTAAAACTCTACAATGTAGGACCTCTTATTATTAGGATTAGAAGAGACCTGAATATATTTTCCAGGCTATGAGAAAGAATCCAATTGACGGTAAGAGATAACATGATAGGTTAGAGAAGAGACGATTAATCAAGCAAGGTTCTGGAGGAGTAGTCTCAAGCTTGCCTAGGTTTCAGAATCACCAGCAGGGACTTGTTAACATCCAGACCCGCCCCCTCCAGGCCCCACCACCAGTTTCTGATCCTGTAGATTTGGGCTGGGTGGTTGAACAAGCATCCCAAGTGGTTAAAATCCTAGTGATAATGAGGCCACAGTCTAGGCCTCGGACAGAGGAAAGAGAAAATGCTGGAGAATGTGTGTGGCTCGAGAACTGGTGAGCTTTTTTGGGTGGCCTCACTCCTTTCTGAAGTGGGAGATGATATCTCTGCCAACAAGGAGCTGTGTGGAGCAGCTAGCTGGATGCTAGGAAAAAGCAGGCAGGGCGGGAACAGACTTAGGAGAAGACACTCAAATGGGCTTGGGGAAGGGATTCTTAAGCAGCCCTGACCCAGGAAGTAAAAACTGAAAGAATATATTTATTTCCTTGTGAAGGGTAGGAACACAACAGCCATTAGTTCTCTACAGAGCTCTAAACATGGGGGTAGGGAGAACCTAGTAGACCACAGAAAGAGGCATCTGAGACTATAAGCTGTGAAGGTGCAGGGGTCTGTGGTTGGCAGAAAGGGAGCATGGCGTAAATCGCCCAAATCCCAGAGCTAGCTGGACCTCCCAGCCTTTGCCACTCGTTAATCTCGTATGCCCAGTCTCCTCGTTTGTAAAGTGGAGATAGTGATAGCCCCCACCTCACAGTAAGACCCAAGCAGTTAACAAGAGCAGTGCCTGGCTCGTGGCAAACGCTCCAGTGACTGTTAGCTTCTTTGTCTTCCACAATTGGCCCTGCTCTAAGATTCCCAACATGCCTTAACACAAATAACTCAATCTTATTTCAGAAATAGATACTTTGCCTCCATTTTACAGATAGAGAAACCGGATGTAAAAGGAAAGCTAGCTGTTTGCTTAAGCTCATATAATTAGTATGTGACCAAACAGGAACTGGAAACCAGGCCCCCAAACTCCAGTAGCATATTCTGAGTATCTACGATGTGCCAGGTAGGGAGGAAGGTGTTTTTAAACTCGTCAGCATTGGCCAAGTATTACCTCTATTGTTGGCTGAGGAAATTGAGGCTAGGTGGTGGAACCACGCTTGGAGGAGAGGTCTGGCTGACTGTCCTTCAGTGACTTCCATCCCTCTGGAATGTGGTGGGATGCATATCCAACCATCATGGCGGTCTCTGAGTACTACATGCTGGCACTTACTGGCATTTATGAGGGAATTGCAGACAAGCAAATCACATTCGTGTCCATGAAAAGCTCATAAATTTGCGGAGAATATAAAATCCATACAGACATTGCGGCAATACAAGGTGAAAGAGTGCTCTGGGAGCTCCAAGGACCGAGGGATTCCTACCGGCTGGAGGTGCCATTTGGAGGCAAGCCTCGAAGGAGAGCAGAACTGGTATGTGGAGGAGGAGGTGAAGACAGAGATGGGAAGGGAGGACAGCAGGAATGCATGAGCCGAGTGGACAGGCAGACCTAAGACCCTCCCAGGAACAGCCAGTTATTAAGCCAGTGTGCGCAGAAGGCTTTTAGAAGGTAAGATTTGAGAAGGAATTTGAAGTCTTTTTGCAGGGAGCTGGGAGTGTGAAACTAAAGCATTTGAACTAAAATTCTGTAGGCAATGGGGAGCCATCAGAATTGGGTTGCATTAATTTTTTTGCCAGTGCTTTTCAAAATGAAACATCACTTTGCAATAATTGAAGATTCACATGCAGCTGCAGGAAATAATACAGAGATTTTCCAAGTAACTTTACTCACTTCCCCTCAGGGTAAAATATTTCAAATATAGTCAGTATCACAACCAGAATATTAACATTGACACGATCCACTGATTTTTTTTTTTTTTTTTTTTTTTTTAGTTGGAGTCTCACTTTGTCACCCAGACTGGAGTACAGTGGCACACTCATGGCCACTGCAGCCTTGACCTACTGGGCTCAGGCGATCCTTCCACTTCAGCCTTCCAAATAGCTGGAACTACAGGTGTGCACTAGCATGCCTGGCTAATTTTTTTGTTTGTTGTAGAGACACAGTCTCACCAAGTTACCCAGGCTGGTCTCGAATCCCTGGGCTCAGGCAATCCCCTCGCCTCGGCCTCCCAAAGTGCTAGCATTATACAATCCACTGATCTTATTCAGATTTCCTCTGTTTTACTTGTATTCATTTTTGTATGTTTTAAATTCTACAGAATTTTGCCATGAGTGTAGTTTTGTGTATCTACAACCACACTCAAGATACAGAGCCATTTTATTACCACAATCATCTCTCATGTTGCCCTTTTATAAACATATCCACCTTCATCCCATGCCTCCCCCGAAATCCCTAACCTTAGGCAATGACCAATACACTACTTCTATACTTTTGTCATTTCAAGAATGTTACATAAATGGAGTCATATGGTATATTCCATGTTTGGCATTTTTCACTCAGCAAAATGTGTTTGAGATTCATTCAAGTTGTTGCATGTATCACTAATTCCTTTTTATTCCTGAGTAGTATTCCATGGTATGGACATGACAAAGTCAAATAAAACATAGAGGAAAAAAAATCTCTAAATTTAAAACATCTGGGAAGCAAGAATTGCAACTCAGCATATACATGATCTTTACTATGTCCAAAAAACAAAGAGAACGTTGAGGTTTTATAAAAAGGAGAAATGTTTTGTATTGTTTTGTAAGAAAGTTCATTGGCTAGTAAAATTTTGGGGGAGTTGGAAAGTGCTGATTGGTGATAGCAATGGATAAAACTAGTCTTAGAGTTGCAGCAGGTTGTTTCAGTAGTTATTAGATAAAACTGGTTACAGGTTACAACTGGCAGTTTCATCAGCCAGGCTTGTGGAAAATTACATTTTTTGAGCAATGTTATGTGCCTTAAATGCTATTTCCTCTGGTCCCTAGACTCTGATTTAGTTGGATATACCAATATAACTCGCATAGGCAGCTTTTATGTTTATCCCTTTGATCAAGATCTTTCTCAGAAAGCATCACTGACCAACCATTTTGAAGTTGGGCCCAATTGTCCCTTGGTGCAGGGATGGACCTATGCTGGTTGACCCATGTGCAGGGGGAAGGCATGGGGTCTGTGTCAGGGACCTGGGCCACATTTGAATAACAAAGAAGAAAAAAATTATCTCTGTCTGGAGAGCATCATGTTTCATTTCATTAGTTCAATAGGCATTAGCAGTTACCTCAAACTGTTAGGCTAGCATCTTGTTAAGAGAGCTGGCATTACAAAGGTTAGACAGGCAATAAGAACAAAGTTTAAAAATCATAATGCAAAAAAATAATAAAAATATAATCAATCTGGTTTAAATAATGGTGCAAAACCATGAACCTAATTCTGAAGAAAAACAACTAAACAAATGAAAAGACCATGGGGGAACAGGGTGAGACCTGTTGTAGCCACCGAGTAGGAGATTAGAGTAGCAACCTTCTAAATAGGATGTTAACTCCATTTACCTTGGAACAGCCATCCACAAACCAAGAAGCCCTTTGTTGGTCAGTTAATGGCTGTTTAGAGGGCACTGAAGAACCCAGCAGCTCTTCACACAGTTCCAAAGTCAGTCCTGGGGAAAAGCTCTTCACACAGTTCCCTGCTTGTGAGTACCACCTCGTTGCATTCCTCAGATAGCATGATCCTGTATAAACCATTTCCATTTTATGATGGAACTGTTCTGGGTACTGCTGTCCCTATTAGAATGTTTCTTGGCCAGGCTTGGTGGCTCAGCCTGTCATCCCAGCACTTGGGGAGGCCGAGGCCAGTGGATTGCCTGAGCCCATGGGTTTGAGACCAGCCGGGGGAACTTGGCGAGACATCATCTCTACAATAAAAAAAAAAAAATTGGCCGGTGTAGTAGCACATGCCTGGACTTCCAGCTACTTAGAAGGCTGAGGCAGAAGGCTTGCCAGAGCCCAACAGGTTGACGCTGGGGTGAGTGTACCACTATACTCCAACCTGGGTGGCAGAGTGAGACTCCAACTCAAGAAAAGAATGTTTCTCTAACATCACCCAAGATAGCATGAGTATTTCAGATGCCAAGATTATCTTATGTCCTTCAGTCATAGGGGTATCTTCAGTTAATGTTCCATAAAGAGTGCTCTGCAAGTGGAAATTCTTTAGCTCAGGGTTCCTGGGCCTTTGCCATCAGCTTCAGGAAACCTTTCACAAAGGCCTGTCAAATGGAGAATTTGTCCCCACTACCACTCTGGCTTCTACTCTACACAGTGGAGACTCGGGCAATCTTAGTGGTTCCCATTTAGGATGTTCAATCAACGTTGCTTGAAGGGTGGCTTTTTTTGCCTTCTGTTTTACAGAACTAGACAGGGGGAAACATCCCCAGTCAGATATAACATGTTTCCATAATATGATCAGGTAAAAGAGACACAACCATTTCACATGAAGCATGCTCAAATATACCAACTTTCATAATCCTACCAACCCTTACATTTTTATGTTCTAATCCAAGAAACTTCTCTTCTCCATCCCCACATCATTTTACCCCTTTTGTGCAAAAGAACCTTCAGCCTGGGGTTGAGCCAAGGGACCCTGGCTCTTTGTCAATCTTTATCTTGGTTAACCAGTCAAGCTGATGTCAGGGAGCATGGAGTATAGTTTCTCTGTGGGTTCTTGAGTTTGCCGTGAGAAAAAATTCAAGAGCTATTCACAGAGAGAATCAAAGTATAGTTTATTATAAAGCAGAAAATACAAGGGAGAATATGGGTGTCTTAGAAAGAAACATGCTTGGTGTTAACAAGGTTTATATAAGCCCACAACAATGAATACACAAACTACTCCATAAGCTAAGAGCAGAGGGCTACAGGCATTTTTATCATGAGTTTTGATTACTATCTCTCAACCTTTAATCTTATGTCACAAGGTCACAATGACCCTCTAAATAAGGAAGAGTTATTGCCTGACTAATCTGGGCTTTTCTTAGAATATCAGGCTTCTATGTTTTGGGTAATTCCTCATAGTTTCTGTGGTGTACTGCACTGGTAGTCCCACGTTTCAATCTGCAAGGTGGTCAAGTCAGATATGCCTGTTCGTATCAGGTGAAGGTCATGGATTGACAAGAACGTCACCTGAACACTTCATCACCCTGTTCCTCAGTTGTATAGATTAGACCTTCCTACATCTAAGCTATGAGCTATGTTTGCTATGCCTGTCTTATAACCATTGTCCCAGGCAATTCCAGGTGGAGTTTCTCAATGCAATCTTTACTTTCTGGGCTTTAAAATGTCTCTAAACTGGAGGAAATACAGCATATGTGTTCAGCCCTGTAATGTTTGTAGACCCACAAAGGCTCCCTTTGGCCCACTCAACCTTTTACAGTGTTGTATTAGGAGTTTTGTGTTAACCTCATCAATTTCCACTTTATTCATCCCATTTTCACAATAACCGTCTAAAGATTTTCACCTTGCTGGGACAAGTCTGACGTCCTCTACTTTGTCCTCTAGTTTTGTCCCTACCAATGTTTTCTTTATTTACCTTATCCTTAATAACCATTTAAAATTGTCTACCTTCCTGGGAGAAGTTTTTTGACTCTTGTGCCTTCCTTCACTCTCTTGTTAAGTAACCTGATGTTTTTGTTACCATTTGAATACCTGATGGGGGGCCCAGACTGTTAATATCTGACCCATGGTTAGTTTTTCAGCTTCTACTGTTAGCAGGCAGGTTGCAACTACTGCCCTAAGACTTGGGGACCATTCCCTGGAGACAGCAACAAGTTGTTTAGAAAAATAGGCCACCATGCTTCTCAATGTGCAATGTCCAATGTGCATGGTACTCAAATGGTCCTAACATTTGAGTAAGCACTACTGCAACTAGCCCCTGCCTTTCTTGGCAAGTAAGTCAAAAGGTTTAGCCAAGTTAGACAGGGGAAAGCAGGGACAGGGTCAGTTCTTCTTTTAGTTTGCTGATTGCCTGACTGCACTGCCCCTC
The DNA here is from genome assembly GCA_963574415.1 of Tarsius wallacei. Lineage (NCBI taxonomy): Eukaryota > Metazoa > Chordata > Mammalia > Primates > Tarsiidae > Tarsius > Tarsius wallacei. The sequence goes on along the minus strand of CAUYQG010145061.1, from coordinate 2,194 downwards.
CTGTTCAAAAGGGTCTGGCACTGGCTCTTGTAGCTTGACTACAATACTAAAACTGAAAATCTGTATTTGACAGAATCCCACCATTTCCAATAATCCACATAACTGCTTTCTGTTTTGAGGAGAAGGTGTTTGACAAAAAACCCTTGTCCTGTTCTGGGTAAGATTCCTCTGTCCAAGAGAAATCAAGTAGCCTACATATTTATTCAACTTGTGCCTCTGCAATATGAACTTACTTTTTGGAGACATTATAGCCTCTTTCAGCTAGAAAGTTTAAGGTGTAACAGTCTTTCTATCAGAAACCCCCTTAGAAGGGCTAGCAATTAAGATATTATGCACATATTCTACAGCAGTGTTCTTTTCTTTCTTTTTTAAAATTTTGTATTTTAAAGATGTGGGGTACAATTCAGAGTTAGGTATACAAATGTTCATTATGCAGGTACCCTTGTTGATGAAGTGTGTCCCCACTCCCCCAGCAGATTCCATTACTGCCAACCCCTCCCCACACCCGGGCAGTTTCCCATTACTACCAATTCTTTTTTAATAATATTACAATAATTGTTCAAGGTCTGCTTATGAGTGAGAACATGTGATGATCAGTTCTTTGTTTCTGTGATAGATCACTCAGTATTATAGACTCTAAGTCCATCCAAGTTGCTAAGAAGTTCATAATTTTGTCCTCTTTATGGCTGTGTAATAGTCTATCGTGTATATGTATCACATTTAAAAAATCCGGTCCTCTTTTGGTGGGCAGCACGATTGGTTCCATGTTTTTGCTGTTGTGAACAATGCTGCAATAAACATACGTGTGCGGGTATCTTTTCCATAGAGTGATTTGAGCTCCTCCGGGTATATCCCCAGAAGGGAAATTGTGGGGTTGTATGGGAGGTCGATTTTTAGATCATTTAGGAATTGCCACACTGTTTTCTACAGAGGCTGTACTAGTTTACACTCCCACTAGCAGTGTAGAAGTGTTCCCATTTCACCACATCCTCTCTATCATCTGTTATTTTTTGCGTTGATGATGGCCGTCCTGACTGGAGTTAGGTGGTATCTTAGTGTCGTTTTAATTTGCATTTCTTTGATGACTAGTGAAGCTGAGAATTTTTTCATGTATCTGTTGACTGCTTGGATGTCTTTTTTTTAGAGGTGTCTCTTTATATCTTTTGCCCACTTTGTAATGGGTTTGTTTGTTTGTTTCTTTTCAGCACATTTGAGTTCCTTGTAGGTCCTAGATGTTAGGCCTTTGCCAGACATACAGTTGGCAATTTTTTTTCCCCAGTCTGTGGGCTATCTCTCTGCTCTTTTGATGGTTTCCTTGGCTTTGCAGAAGCTAGTCAGTTTGTTGAGGTCCCACTTGTCTATCTTATCTCTTATGACAAGGGCACTTGGGGTTTTGATCAGGAATTGGTTGCCAGTTCCAGTTTCCATAACGGTGTCTCCTGCATTTTCTAAGGTTCTTATAGTTTGAGGTTCTACATTTAGGTCTTTAATCCATTTAGAGTTGACTTCTGTGTATGGTGATAGGTAGGGGTCTTGTTTTAATCTTCTGCATGTGGTCAGCCAGTTTTCCCAGCACCATTTACTGAATAGCTTCTCCTCTCCCCAGTGGTTGTTACTGGAGGCTTTGTTGAATATGAGTTGGTTGAGAATCTCTATCCTGTTCCATTGGTCTATATGCCTGTTCTTGTACCAATACCAGGCTGTTTCGATTATTGTAGCTCTATAACAAAGTTTAAAGTCTGGGAGTGTGAGACCCCCTACTTTGTTTATTTTGCTGAGAACTGTTTTGGCTATTTGAGATCATTTATGTTTCCATATGAATTCCCTGTATTGTCATTTCCAGGTCTGAGAAAAATGCTGCTGGTAATTTTTTTTATTTTTATTTTTTTATTATGGTATTATGGGGTACAGTTAGGGGTTAGGCATACCAAAATGCTTCGTTCAGGCACCCTTGATGATAAGAGGTGTCTCCCCATCCCCAGACAGATATTTACCACCATTAATCCCATCGCCCTCCCCCTCCCCCCCCATAGTTTCCCACCCCTGTCAGTCATTTTCTTGTGGTAATATGTTGGATGATCAAGGTCTACTATATGAGTGAGAACATGTGATACTCAGTTTTTTGTTTCTGTGAGAGGTCACTCAGTATTATGGACTCTAGTTCCATCCAGGTTGCTGCGAAATTCATGATTTC
>CAUYQG010145059.1:0-39543 GCA_963574415.1 Tarsius wallacei | reverse complement strand
TTTTTAGAGCTTTTAGGAATCGCCACACTGATTTCCACAGAGGCTGCACTAGTTTGCATTCCCACCAAGTGTAGAAGTGTTCCCTTTTCACCACATCCTCTCCAGCATCTGTTATTTTTTGAGTTATTGATAATGGCCATTGTGACTGGAGTTAGGTGGTATCTCAGTGTAGTTTTTTGGGTTTTTTTTTTGAGTTGGAGTCTCACTCTGTCGCCCAGACTAGAGTGCAGTGGCATGCTCCCGGCCACTGCAGCCTCGACCTGCTGGGCTCCGGTGATCCTTCAGCCTCAGCCTTCCAAGTAGCTGGAACTACAAGCACATGCTACCACGCCCGGCTAATTTTTTTGATTTATTGTAGAGATGAGGTCTCACCAAGTTGCCCAGGCGGGTCTCGAACCCGCAGGCTCCGGCAATTCACTCACCTCAACCTCCCAAAGCACGGGATTACAGGCTGAGCCACCGAGCCCGGCCATCAGTGTAGTTTTAATTTGCATCTCCTTGAAGATTAGTGAGGTTGACAACCATGCTGTCCATCAAAAGAAGACTGGATTAAAAAAATGTGATACATATACACGATGGAATACTACACAGTCATAAAAAAGAACAAAATCATGAATCTCTCAGCAACCTGGATAGACCTAGAGTCTATAATACTGTGTGATCTCTCACAGAAACAAAGATCTGAGTATCACATGTTCTCATTCATATAGTGAGCCTTGAACATCTATCGTAATACTATAAGAAAATGATTGACAGTGGTGGGAAACTATGGGGGGGGTAGGGACGGAAAGGGAGGTGGGATTAACAGTAGCCAATATCTGTCTAGGGACGGGAGACACCCCTTACCAACAAGGGTGCCTGAATGATACATATTTGTATACCTAGCCCTTAACTGTACCCCACGATTTTAAAATAAAAAATATGTTTATAAATAAATTTTAAAAAAGAAGCTCTCAGGGAGAGTCAGGCAAGTAAATCAGACACAGTAATTGTGATAAGTGTTAAGACTGAATAATTTTCAGGTTGGGAATTCTATTTCTGACAATATCATAGACTAGATATATAGAAAAAATACAGTAAAGCCCAGTTTAAATGTAGTTAAAATATTTAAAACATATTTTGATGCATGGCTGAGGTGGAGGGAAAGGAAATTCCTCAGAAGCCAAAAATGACAAGGAAACATAAAGCATGAATCCACAGGCTAAACCAGTCCAAGGGTCAGGGTACTTTAGGGGTATATGATGATTTCTGGGTACTGGAAACTGAACCTGGGTTTTAATGAGCAATGATATTGAAGAAAAATCCGGGCCTTTGGCAGAGCTGACTAATTCAAAGACACCACAAAAGCCAGACCCTTTGAAGAGCAACATTTTGAATGAGAAAGCCAGGGGATAAAACAAAAGCATTCAGTGAGGCCATGTACTAATGGAAGGAAATAACGATAATTAAAAAAACGGCTTTTATAGCGCCTAAACTTGAGCCCATACTCCTGTCAGTTTGTGATCAAAATTAAACTTATCTCTGTAGAAGAAAACAATCCAGAAAAACAGAAAGAAGAATACCCTCTAGGTTTTAGTTTTCGATAGTCCTAGATTGCTACTGCTCTGTAGAAGCAAAAAGCAAATCCTGTCTGGAGAAATATGTTTTAAACAAGGCTTCAAAGAATTCCCACAGATAAAGAACTGAGAGCATAAGGTTACAATCAAAACTCACTAAAGAGGAGAGGAGAAATGTTGCTATCAGAGCCGACATAAGTACCTACACAGAATTAGACGGAAAAAAACTGCAGATATTTCGATTATAGGGAAGAAAATATGAAATAAATACTCTTATTGTTTCTAAAAACAAATAAATTCAAAAGTATAATGAATAAATAAGATACTAAAACTGATCAGGCATATGTAAAATAGAAAAAATAAAAAATTATAACTTTTAGAGCTAAAATAAAATGTGTGTTAGAAAAAGTGATACATTTAATTGCAGATTGAATTGAATAAAAAATTTAGGAACTGCAAGATTTATCTGAAAAAATGACCCAGAACAAGCCCTTAAAAGACAAATAGAAAAAAAAAATCAGCAAAAGCTAAGAGATATGGACAACAGAATGAGAAGGTACTAATATGTCTAATTAGCATCTCCAGAGGAGAAAAGAAAAAGCATGAAGTAGAAACAATATTTATAGAAAAAAATGTTGGGAATTTTCCATAACTGAAGAGAAGCAACAATTTTTGGAGTCAAGAAACTCAATAAAACTCAAAATTAATAAATAAGAAATCCACACCCAGATATTGTTCAGCCAAATTATAGAACAGCAAGACAAAGAGAAAATCCTAACAGGAGACATAAAGAAAATCCAGAACACTTATAAAAGGAATTCAATTAGATCAAATTAGACTTTTCAATAGTAATATTTAAAATTAGGACAGTATCTTCAAAGTGCTGGTAAAAAAAATAAATAAATAACTGCCAGGCTATAATTCTATATCCAGTTCTTTAGGAAAAAGTACATAATCCCAGAAAGAAAACTGAAGAGTAAAAATGGAATAGTGAACAAAGAAAATGTTAAATACATGAGTAAATATGAAAACATTTACTGCACTAAACTATTATCGCATGTATAATTTGTACAGTTAAATAAGAAAGAGATAAAATTCAAGATGATAGCATATTGCTCACAATTAGGATGGCCAGAATTAACATGTAATAATATTCCTGTATTGTTTGGAAGAAGTTAAGATATTGATCAAGTTTAAAATTAAAGTTAAATATATATGTATGTGTGTCTCTATGTATGTGTGTGTGTGTGTGTACATATATATATATATGTATATATATAACTTTCACAATAGTTGAATAAAAGTTAAGTATGAGAGAGGAATGTAAATCAATTCACAAGAAGGCAAGAAAGGGGAAAAAAAAGACAAAAAACCTGGATACTACAAATGGTAGTGAAGGAAAGATAATTGGTTTAATCACTTTTGAAAACAATTTTGCATTGCCTACTGGATTAAAAATTGCATTTTTTGACACAACAGTTATTTCTAAGTACCTATTTTAAAAACACTTGCAATCTATATTAGGATAAATGTTCAAAAATGTTTATGATAATTTTTTATAAAAACAAAAAACAATTAGGATAATGAATTCATAAATTGTGATGACTTATACAGTGGAATCCTATATAGCAATGAAAGAACTCATAGACTTCGGCCTTATGCATCATCATAGATTAATCTCAAAAATATAACATTGAGTGAAAAGAGCAAGTCAAAAGAGTGCAACTCATTAGATTCAATGTATGTAAAGTTCAAATGTAGACAAAACTAGCCTGGGCACAGAGACTCACATCTGTAATCCGAGCATTTTCGGAGGCAGAGGTGGAAGGATGGCTTAAGTCCAGAAGTTCGAGACCAGCCTGGACAGCATAGTGAGCCCTCATCTCTACAAAAAAATTTTTTTAAAAAATTAGCTAGGCAGGGCCACACATGCCTGTAATCCCAGCTACATGGGAGACTTTGATGGAAGGCTCACCTAAGTCCAGGAGGTTGAGGTGCAGTGAGCTATGAGTGTGTCACTGCGCTCCAGCCCGAGCGACAAAGTGCAACCTCATCTCTCTCTATATGTGTATGTATATATATTTGCCTATATAATTTGCCTAGATATACAGGTACAACTATGTTATGTGTTGTTTAAGTATGAATGCAAATGGCGTCAAATTCTTCAGAAACAAACAGATAATTAACAAATTCAAGAAAATGATGACCTTTGTGTGAAGGGGAAGAGAATGGATGGATCAGAGAAAGACACACAAATGTTGCCAAAAAGTTGGCAATTAAACCAGATGATGAGTATATGAATGTTTGCTTTGTTATTATTCAGTAAAATATATGTCTAATGTACACCCATTTGCAAACTTTTAAATGTTTCTAAAAGTCATAAAATAAAGAAAATTGGTGAAAAATGAATGCCTAGAGTACCAAGGGAAAACATGAGGAAAATCTTGTCCTTACAGCCACAAAAGTGTTGTCTGGGTTTCCCAGGGGACAGCGTGACTGTTTTTCAAGGAGGAGTGAAAGATCTCCAGATCAAGGGGAGGCCAACTCAGAGGCAATTCAGAGCACGGACAATGGAAAAGTACAAATGATTGTGTCTGCAGCATGGGATGCACCGGGGCCTGGGGGAGGCAAGGCTGGAAAGCGAGGCAGGCTCCGGAGCTCGTTTGGAGCCTTGTCTGTGCTCTTGTGTCACGAGCAGGAAGGCATTTAACAGACTTGGAATTTCCTTTTGGTGATGGCCTGAAATGTAATATTTTATGTGGGTGGCAGGGATGAGATTCATTTTAAATGAAGCACACATAAATCTCTATTCTGAACAGCCTCGCAGCACTCTCTTGCTGGAGGATGGGATGCTGTCCTCAACCCAGAGGGGATGGAAGGGTCTCTTGGGTAGGAAGGAGATGAATGTCTCAATAGATACACACTGCCAGCATTTCAGCAAACACAAGTGTACAAAACTGTTTCCTAGAGTTGGGAAATCATTATATATATATATACATTTTTTTTTTAACTTAAAATGTGTTTTCTGCTTTCACATGCAGTATCTTATGTGATATCTATAATTCAAGTGGAGAAATTATGGCCAAGGAAATTGCCCAGTGTAATTCATAGTAATTAGAGCCCAGGACTCCTGGAAGTGCATAGAACACAAGGCTCCTGAAGGTCCCCCAAAGAGATTATGAACCTGGAAAACAAAAGTCAAGAAATGATAAGCGTGAACATGAGAGCTGACCCTTTGTGCACTGTAAGACTAAGGCAGTAAGGCAAAACTTTCATTCCGTGATCACCGGTGCTTGTCAGATACAGAATCCACATAACACAATGGCTTAAAGGAGGAAGAGGAAAGGGGAAGATGAGAAGGGAAGATGGGGAGACAGCATGTGACAGCTCAGCCTAAATGGAAAGTGACTGAACACCAATCTCTTTAAAGATCTAAGACACCACATCATGCCTTAAGCAAAGTCTAGGATCGCTGTGGAGGGAGTAGGGAGGCCAGCACTTTTGAAAGCAAATTTCTCAAATTTACCAATTTTGCCAACCCATGATCAACTCTTACCTGACACCTTGGTAATGAGTAGGTACATGTCAATGTTGCCTCACTCCATAGGCAAATAAAGATGCAGTGCCCATTTATTTTTCTTCTAGACATTATGCCCAGGAATTATATTCACTTGTGCTCAAACTAAGAATGCCCCAAGCTAAATTTTCCTCCTAAGTTTGAACCACAAGTGGTCTCAGATCTATTTGGGCTTTGATGTTTATCGTTATTTTATGTTATAAGAAAGTTGTCTACATGCACAAAAAAGACTCCTCTGGCAATGGTGTAGTGTCAGGGTTTGTTATTATATCATTCTACTGTCGGTCCTCACATGTAACAGAGTGAAATAGTGACCCTTCAAATAGATCATCAACTGAGTGAAACTCTGGTGAGACACAGTCAAGGATGGAATGATTCTCAGACAACTGGCAGAGCCCCATGTGCTGCAGTAAGCAAACATACAGAAAAAAAGACCTATCTCTTGCTTCCAGGATCTCAAGATCAGGACAGGAAAGAACCTACTTCTGAAGTTAAAGAAAAACAAAACCTGAGGTTTTATGAAAAATTTACCTTGATGATCATAGAAAGTATTTGCAGTGTTCTTACATATTTACCAGGTGTGAAACTCATGAGAATTGTGTGGTTTTGGTTTTTATTGTTTAATTTTCTCTATTTCATAAGAAAAAATGATCAAAACAGAAGTACTTAGAGAAGATGAAACATATTCAGCTGAGTTGTTGAAGTGCCCCCTGAATTCTTGCATAGTGTTGGAGATGTACATCACAGACACTGGTCATTGTCATGGTAAAAGCATTTGAGAGTCAGTGAACCAATGGCCGCTTAATCCCAAGAAAACTGCTACTTGGACAGCCACAAAATATATAAGGATTTTTTTAAATGGCTGAGAATCTAGGCCTTTTGACATTTAATATTTTCTTATGTAAATGCCATTATTAGTATTATCTTGAGGATTAATTTAATGTTAAAATTATTCCTAAGAAGAATAGGTTGTATGAAGCATTCTGAGAAAATACATTCCACTCACCTCTCTTGGTAAAAATACTTTCCTATCTTCCTTAGACCCGTGCCAACCTCCTGAGTCGAGTGCTCTCTTAGGATTCATTTGTGGTATCTCTTGTGCTCATAAATAATTGAGCAAGATTGCCTTTTCCATAATACCTTAGTCCCAATTACACTAATCACATGTGATCATCTACTTTCATGCTCCACCTTCATATATATTTCACAGTCTTTCTCTTGGACAACATTCCTATGTTCTGGTCATTCCTTATCCCCAGTCCAACAATTCTAAGTACTCATATTTTGGTTTTTTGGAATCTTATGGTCTTTCCCTTGGCAATGTTGGTATGAAGAAATTCCAAAATAAGCAAAGCTTAGTATGCCTCCATTTTCCCAGAAAATAGCATGATATACTCAACAACCTATGTGCATTTTTGCATCCTCCAAAGTTCAGTTGAAAATCTTCATTGTCCTCTGTCTTTTTGGAAATGTGGAAGTCAATCTAAAGTAGAGGCAACAGTGCTTATGTTACCCAATGGGTTAGAAGAACCGTTGGCTCCCACTATTGCCACACAGTGGTGCTAAAATCATGGGTGTTTGACTAAGTAGCTGTTGGGTATTTGACTAGGAAATTTTTACTCAGTTTTCTCTGGTCACATCAGATCCTGATATTAAATAATTCACTCTCTGGCCGGTCGTGTTGGCTCACTCCTGTAATCCTAGCTCTTTGGGAGGTGGAGGCAAGAGGATTTCCTGAGTCCAGGGTTCAAGACCTGTCTGGGAAAATTGGCAAGACTGCATCTCTACAAGAAATCAAAAAGTTAGCCAGGTGTGGTGGCGTGTGCTTGTAGTTCTACTTGGAAGGCCGAGGTGGATGGATCACCTGAGCCCAGCAGGTTGAGGCTGCAGTGCCCGTGAGCATGCCACTGTACTCCAGCCTGGGTGACAGAATGAGACTCCGACTCAAAATAAATAAATAGATAAATAAATAAGTCACTCTCTGGGTTTCTGTCACTCACGGTTCCCTTCCCTCCCTTGCTGCTAACAACTCTATGTCCTCCATTCTGAATAAACGCCATGTGTGCACAGGAGTGTGTTTGTGTACACACACACACACACACACACATCATCATCATCATCATCATCATCACACCTTACACCCCTTTAACCCACTTTTTTTCTCATATATCAAGGGAAGCATCAGACAAATGAGCAGGGCTTCTTAGTATCTCCCCCTTTTTTTATAACTAATGGCTTTCCATTTTCTCTCTGGCATTCAGTGTTCCATTGAATTCAACCAATCCTTGCTGAAAACCATACAAAGTCTTGAGAATACAAATTCGAGCAGGATATTGCCTTTGCCTTCTGGTTGTTCACAGTCCAGTAGGGGACACAATAATGAAAATAAATATTGAAAATGCAACATGATCAATGAGAGACTGAAAGATTAGTGACTTTTCTAAAGTCACAAAGCCAGTTACTAAAAGAAAATGACTAGGATCCAGGCTTCTTGTATTCTAGTTGGGGACTTTAGCAAAATTTTGCAGAAAAAAAAATACATGTTAGTTTTCATTGTGATGAAGCAAAAGTAACCTAGCGAACACTTTTAATTGCCCATATCTGTGATGAGTTTTAAAATGCTTCAAGGAATAGACAGGCAAGAAGAGGTAGAAGGAGTTGGAGAAGGAAGAGGAGAATGAGCAGAAAAAGGGGAAAAATCTTTTAAAAATAGAGGAATGTATATTCTAATATTCTATTTTAAGAAGAGGGATACCAAACAATTTGCCAATTAATCTTGCTTCAAGCCTCAAAGGAGTCTTGGAGTCATCTGAGGTGAGCATGGCTTTCGGAAGGAAGTTGGGAAACATGGAGCATGAGAGGTCAGGCACTGGATCTCTTTGAAATAACATCTCCTTTTGGATTTTCCAGTCAGGGATAGTGGACTCCTTCCAGAAGAATCAGGAGGGGTCAGGGTCAGGTATTTGTCATGGTGCCCCCTACCTGGAAGAAATAGTGGACAAATCCCCAAAGGCAGAAAAGGAATGAATACTGATTGGAGAAGATTAAATGCCGGGAAGTGGAAAAAACCCAACTTGGAGTCAGACTACCTAAGTACTTGTCCCAACTCCATCTGCTAATATTAACCTCAGTCACATCACCTTACTCTTAAGTACTTCAGTTTCTCGTGTATAACATAATAATAATATGGTCCCCTTTAGCCTCCCAGGATGCCAATGTGGTAATGAAGAGATAATGGAATTGATGGCCAGGAATTCTGAAATGCTCCAAACATGAGTGGAGTTATGAAAAAACTGCCATAGCATGCAATAACTCACATATCACAGAATCATAAACTGCCTCATTCATTCATTCAATCTGTATGCATCATCTAGCCCAGTGTCATGCTAGATGCTGAGTTTCAGAGATGGGAAAAGCATGACTATTTGTTTTCTTTCTTTTTGAGTTGGAGTCTCACTCTTGTCACCCAGACTGGAGTGCAGTGGCACGCTCACGACCACTGCAGCCTCGAGCTGCTGGACTTAGGTGATCCCTCTGCCTCAGCCTTCCAAGTAGCTGGAAATAAGGGCATGCGCTGCCATGCCTGGCTTATTTTTTATTTATTATAGAGATGAGGTCTCACCAAGTTGCCAGGGCTGGTCTCGAACCCCTGAGCTCAGGCAATCCTTTTGCCTTGGCCTTCCAAAGTGCTGGGATTACAGGCTTGAGCCACTGCGCCCAGCCGGAAAAGCTTCTTGAATGGCTTCTGATCCTAATCCCAGTGTCTTTATTCAGGGACAGATCTGCAATTTCCATGCTGCATTATTGGTGCTCTGGGAAGGCAGGGCCCCTGTGTGCTCCAAAGAATGGCTCAAGCTATGTTCAAAGATGGGCTATAACTCTCATTTCTCACTGTCTTCTTTCCTGTTTCAGTTTTCTCTTCTCACAGCAAAACTCTGTGCCTTACACACACACAAACACACACATACACACACACAAACACACACATACACACACACAAACACACACATCAAGCAGTGGCTCAAGCCTGTAATCCTAGTACTTTGGAAGGCCAAGGCAAAAGGATTGCCTGAGCTCAGGGGTTCGAGACCAGCCCAGGCAACTTGGCAAGAACTCATCTCTATAATAAATAAAAAATAAGCCAGGCATGGCAGCGCATGCCCTCATTTCCAGCTACTTGGAAGGCTGAGGCAGAGGGATCACCTAAGTCCAGCAGCTCGAGGCTGCAGTGGTCGTGAACGTGCCACTGCACTCCAGTCTTCAACAAGTCTTACCTCTTTGAGTGAATTTCTCCTACCCACCCGCCCCCCATCACAACCATTCTCCTGGTCAAGAGCAAAACTTTGCAGTTCTCATTATCATACCTTTCCCTCTAGATGTCCAGATCAATGTCCCACCAAACATGCATCTCATTCTCCTTTCCCCACCCCCCCCCCCACCCCAAGTGTTGTTCTTCTGAACGTCCCAGTAGACAACCTTCTTGTTAGCCATCCTTTCTCTTGGGCTGTCTTCCATCTTCACCCAATCCATCTTCCACACAGCGGCCACATTGAATTTCCTCAAACACAGACATCTTAATGCCTCTTTCTTTAAAAAAAAAGTACTGGTTTCACATCGGCTGGATGTTAAATCTTATGAGCTGACATCCCAATTCTTCCCAAACCACACTTTTCAAGCCATATCCTTCCAACCAACATTTATAAGCTGTTCCAGGAAGATCTATCACGGTCTCCCTCTTATTCCCAAGGAGGTTCTGGGCAACACGAACTGTATATTTTGGAATGATCCCCTCCTATTATCAGAAATGCCATATCCTATTCTTCCTCCAAAACTCAGCTGGGGCCTCATAACCTTAAAATGTTGCCCCAGCTCTTGCTGAACTTCCCCATGGCATGAATTCCTGCTAGTTTGCCAAACGACTGTAATTATTTCTTAGTTATTTCCTGGACTTATACATCAACTTCTTAGCAGTATAATAAGTTTCTCTAGAATAGGAATAATAAATTATAGGTGTGTCCCACTAAACCTGGCACATAGGGGGTATCTAGCAACTGCCTTTGAATTAAGTAATTTATTTGACAACGAATCTGAAATAGATTTTTTAAGAAAAAAATACATATTATCCTACACATTAGTATTAAAATAATTGTTAGGAATTATAGTAGATTCAAAATTTTTAGACCTCACAGCTCATTATTGTGAATGCTTTATTTGACAGATAAATATGATGAAGCTTACAAAAGGGTTAATAGTTTTGGGGATTATGATGAAGTATGTTCAAGGTATGTTACAGAGACAAGAGTGGGAGTTATTAAGTCTGTATGTGCTAGTCAGAGACTCGCAGAGGTAATGATGGAAAAACATGGGAAGGATAGGCTCAGTAGAGGCACCAGCTTGTGCAAAATATGGGAGTCTGAGACAATATTGTCTATTTGGGAACAGTTTTTAAACCTCATTTAATCAGAAACTCGAGTTAAATTCCCATGCACCTGCTAGGATCTTTTGTTCTGCCTTATTAAAAAGTCTAAAAAATACAATTAAATTACTTCTTTGTAATATAGAATACTACAATGCTTGAAGAGTTTTACAAGGTATTTCTGTCCAGGCCCAGGGAGAGTTGAACATGACCTGGCCTCCTGCCAATCTCACGGGGAGTCATGTTTCTTTCACTGTTATTTGCCTGTTCATGAAGGTATGGGTGCTTTTACTAAAAAAGAAGGGAGTTCAAAGTTCACAGCTTGGTCGATCTAATTTTGAAAGATTAATTGCCTGCTTCTTCAGATAAATAGGTTCTTATGAAGGTATGTCAACTACGTGTTGTTCTTACTCATAGAGAAACAGTTCTGTAAAACCCTGGAGCATGTGTAGGAGTAGGTGAGGCCTGAAAAAGAAGCTAGTGCAGAGTCCTTGCAGTAGAAACAACACTGGCCAGACTGCATCCCTTTTTCTCACTCTGGAGGGTATCAGCAGCTTTGGTGGACAGTTCCCTCACATCTGAATGTCAGCTAAATTATATATATATATATATTTTTTTTTTTTTTTAGTCGGCGTCTTACCCTGTCACCTAGGCTGGAGTGCAGTGGTATGCTCACAGCCACTCACTGCAGCCTTGACCTGCTGGGTTCAGGTGATCCTTCCACCTCAGCCTCCTAAGTAGCTGGGACTACAGGAGCATGTCACCACACCTGGCTAATTTTTTGTAGAGATGAGTTCTCGCCAAGTTGCCCGGGCTGGTCTCAAACCCCTGGGCTCAGGCAATCCTCTTGCCTCAGCCTCCCAAAGTTCTGTGCTTACAGGCTTGAGCCATCATGCCCAGCCTAAAAATATATATATATATATATGTGTATATATACATATATATACACATACTTTTAAAGATTAAGTCAGGTTTTATTCAGAAGTATTACTGAGAACTATAGTTTGAGGAGAAGTCTTTTAGAGAGGTTTTGTCAGACTGCTCCAAAACCGCTTCAACTCATAGGTTATATACAGGTAGTAGGGGTTTACTATGTGTTCAAAAGTTACTTCAAAGTTGCTCAGAAATTACATTAAAGTAGAATTACATCAAAGCTTGGGTTCAAGAGTACATCTGGTTATAGATTACAGAGGCATAATCACTAACTCTGACAGATATTATGTATGTATAAAAGGCAAGTACGAGGGTCATTTGTCTTTTAAGGAATATAGTTATTCAGAGAAGAGACATGGGAACCCATGTGCTCTGTCCTGTATTTCCTTCAAATCATCCTTCAGGAGAGCTGCACATCATCACTGGAGTCAGGGGCTTATGAAATTATGCTGGTAAGCAGAAATGAGCAAAATGCCTTGCTACTTTGTCTCAAAGAAATGACTTCCGACCATGAACACCTGCACATCTTTATCTGAGAGCCTTTCCTCCTTCCAGAAGTGAGTTGGCAGGAAAGAGACATGGTAGAAAGTTAATACTTCCAGAAACAAGTTTTAACCAAGGAGGAACAAGTATGGTAAATAAATGCTCAAACTCTCTTGCCTCTCAGTGGGCAATTCTTGAACCCAAATCCTTTCTTCAGAGTCTTCTTTAGGGACAATCCTAACTAGGACAACCTCATAAGCCATACTTAAGAGTATACATTATGGCCAGGCATGGTGGCTCATGCCTATAATTGACTGCACTTGGGAGGCCAAGGCTGAAGAATTGCTTGAGCCCAGGAGATTGAAACCAGACTGGGCAACATAGAGAGACTTTGTCTCTACAAAAAATTCAAAAATAAAAAAATAGCCAAGCATGGTGTCATGTGCTTGTAGTCCCAGTCACTCGAGACATAGAGGTAAGAGGTTCCCTTGAACCAGGAAGTCGAGGCTGCAGAGTCAGGATCGTGCCACTACACTATAGCCTGGACAATAGAGTGAGACCCTGTCTCCAAAAAAAAAAAAAGAAAGAAAGAAAGACAGAAAGAAAATGAGTGTAAATTCTACTTTGTAGAGCTAGGAAACAAGTGAAGAATTTCAATTATGGAAGTGACATGGTTACACATACATATGCACGTATTTACAGTATACATAATTTTAAAAATAAATATCACTGAGATGACTGGGAGGAGGAGGAATGATAGAAGCAAAAGAAGGAATCTCAAGAAGAGACGTATGGTCAAAGTCAAGGGTGGACTCCAAGGTGGTCATGGCGTAAAGCATGGAGTTCCTGAACTTCCTTGGCCCCACCCTGTTTAGCTGCAGCTGTTCATCTTTGCCAACTGGTAGTGATTTATATTTCCAGAGAACTGCTCACCCATTTTTTACTGGAACCTCTAATTGCAGAATTACACATATGTTTTTTAAGGAGGAAATACTGCCTCCCTACTGACTCATGTCCATTTAGCCCAAGCAGAACAAGAACTGCTTTAGCACTCTTTCCACCATTTGCATCCCAAAATCTATCTTGGGCCTCTCGTAGAGCCCAGGCATCTTGGTTTATTAGGAACATACATTACGTGGGGCTAGAAGACTTTATTTATAAACTTGGCTCTCTACCTCTTAATAGACTTTTCTGGACCTCAGTGTCCTCATTGGGAAAATGAGTGTGAAAATTTTCACAGAGGTTGCTAGGTGGATGAAAGGAAATAACTAGTTGTTCTGGACATTCCTTGCTGGCATGGATCCAGTTAAAATGCTTCTGCCCATTTCTCAGCTCAGTGATGAGCTAGTCAAGGCTCCTTGTGCCTAATGGGGGACTTGCTCATTAAAGAGCTCTTTCCAAGTTTTACATGATCAGGGATCATGCCTGCTCATCTCTGAATTCCTCAGTGCCCACCTGAGATTTAAATATACCAATTCTCATTAAATAAGTGAGGAATGAAGAGCCTCAATGAGTGAGTGAAGTAGACTGGCAGCAAACTGAGGCTCCAGCCCCACCAGAGCGTCATGGGGAGAGATGGGTGCAGGGAGACAACTGTGTGCCAGGGCCTGGCTCAGGGATGCATCCTAGGAGAGCAGTCTAGGTGTGTGCCAAGTGGGGTGAGAGGCTGAGAAGCAGCTCTGAAAGGGATCTGGAGTGCCTGAATGAACCTGTGCCAAGCTGGATGGTTTCGAGGGAGGAACATGGAAAAAAGGACAGGACCTTCACGAGGTTGGATGTCATGACTCACGCATGTGAGAAAACCAATGATTTCTTAGGCTGAGTGGTGTCTTGAGAGAGGCCACTCTGGCAGGGGAGAGGGAACTGCCTAGATGCAGGTCTCCTTCAAAAAATGCTTGGAGACGACTTTTGCCTCCTCTGCTCTCCCACATTCCTGAGGTCCTGCACTCCAGACTGTAGCATTCTGCCTGGCAGTTGCCATCTGGGCACTATTCTTATCCCTCCTTCTCAGCTGTAGGTGTCTGGCACCGTACCATGTACAATGTACCCAGTAGGTCCTTGCTCAGCCTAGACTGTGCTTAAAATAATGTTATGCCCAGTGGTATAGCGGGTATTTGCAAAAAGCCACAAGACCAGCATGACAAATGCTTTCATGATCCCCAGCTTACAGATAACACTAATGCACAGAGAGGTCTAAAAGTTCTGCCCACCTTACTTGTGGAGGAGTTTGGGCAATCTCCTGATTCTACCTCCTCTGAAGAAGTTTCCAACGTGCTGATAGTTTCAACAGTGAGATCAGATTAAGACTCACGAAATCCCACTGGCCGCTGTGTAGACCTCAGATGACAGATTAGGCAGCTGGATGCCCCTTGTCAGAGAGGCTATACCAAGTGGACAGTGGAAAGGGTGATGTCAGAGTAATTGGTCTCTGATCTAACAGCTATATGAACTCAGAGCTACCAGCTTAGTTTAGCTCATGGGAATCCTGAATCTAAGATTCAGAGAAGGCAGCTAGCACACCCTAATAATCTAGTGACATTTTGCGTTGCAGGGATGTTATACCCGAAAGGTCTATAAGCCCCCAACACAGGCCCCATGACACCCCTGCAGGGTGTGTGCTGTGAGCATTTTGGCATTGTCTCTAGTTCGGACTCCAAGATGCTGTGATAAGTGACTTGTCTGGCAGGGAGCTGACAGCTTTCCAGGGCCCCTCCACCCATCCAAGACAGAGAATTATCTGGAAAAAAAAATTAAATAAAAAAATACACACACACATTCGCAAACTCCACTCTCCCAGGAGTGCACTTGCTGTGTGACAGACGGATTCTATTTCTGTTCCTGAGAACACGCGGAATAGTCAGCAAGAACGTGGCCCGAGAGGCTTCAGTGCTGGGAAAGCGCCTTCCTGGCCTGTGTTCACATCACGGAGCAGGTTTTGGGGATGGGCTTGGAACCCCCTGGTTGCCAGTCATTTCTGATGAGCTGACACTTCACAAATGCTATTTCTTTCTGATTCTGGGAAGTTTGTGTAGCTACAAATGTTCTGATGGCAAGCTCACAGTGTAAGAGTAAGTGCGATTTTTTTTGTTGTTAAAAATAGATCCGTAGAGGGTGAGAATTTAAAGGTACCTTTCAGTTCATGATTTTGCAATGGGAGGCCCAGAGAAGGCAAGCAGCTTGCCCAAAGACACACAGCCAGTTCACAGAGCCCCTGGTAAGCAAGCACAAGCCAGCAGCTCCAGTCCCAGCTCCACCTCTCCATTTTCTTTATGAAAGACAAGTAAGTGGCTGGGAGAAATCACAGCCGTTCCAGGCTGCCTCCTTCCTTGATCCCTTCTTATGAGGTTTCTGATTCTACATAAAAGAAAAAAGGGAAATCCATAAAACAATTTTTTTTCAAAGAACAGAGCACCTTCATGCTCAGCTTTGTATAATTTCTCTATCTTCTCCTTTATAACTTTCACAGCAGCTTTGTTTCTCTGACTGTTCTTGCCTCTGAAAGTTCCTACTTCCCCTCCTTCTGTTTTTTGAGACAGAGTGTCTGGCTGGAGTGCAGTGGCACAATCATAACTCACCGTAGCCTTGAATTCCTGAACTCAAGCAATCCTCCTGCCTCAGCCTCCTGAGAATTTGGGACTACAGATAACTATTTTTATGTGATTCTTAGAGACGAGGTCTCGCTACGCTGGCCAAGCTCCTACCCATTATTGATTTATCCAGTGATAAGGACTGTGGCTACCAACTCAGTCCTCAGGAGGCCCTAAAATTAAGGGTGCTGTCCCCTCTTGCTGAGAACTCCCCAGCACAGAGCATGTCTGGGAAAAAGACTTGTTTGTAGAACTCCTAACCTATTTTGTGAGCCCCATCTCAGATATCATCTCTGGAAATTTTTGTTTGGCTCCGAAAGAGGTGATCTATTTTACAAAAGAGCATCCAAATTGTATTTCGGAGCCAGCTTCCTCATAAGGTACCACAATATACATCCACTTTACACCATTGCTGTGAGCATGAGGTACCACAACACCACAGGCCCATAGTCCATGTATGTGAAATTATGTCAATATTTTCTCTGTTTGAACTTCTCAAGGTCACATGCCAACAAAATTAAGATGGCATTGACAACGTGGCAAATTCCATTCCGTCGTGTTGGTCTTGATGTCCTCCCCTGCCTCTGGATTCCATCACATTCCATAGCCTTCCCTATTACAATATCCCACGCCTCTCCTCACTCCTCTCATCCTTATCACCAAAACGTTCAGCTCCCAGGAAGGACCACACCTCTGACACTGAGCCCCTAACCTACCTCTGATACTGAGCCCCTAACCTACCATCAATAATGTTTTTTATGTCTGAGCTGCCTTCAAAAAATGTTGTCATCTGCTAAAGGGGAACTTTGGTGTCAACCAGCAGGGATCTCATGGCAAAAGAAATACAGCAGGAATTGAGGGAGCCAGAGGGTCTTTTTGAACACCCTGAAATAGCCCCAGTACATGGCAAATCCTCCTCCCTATAGTCCGTCAGCTTTGGAGGCAGCTTCAGAGCATGGCCAAATGTCACAGACCCACAGTCCAGCTGGATGGTGGAGCCCAGGTCCCTGATGGGAAAGTGTGAAGGGAAGGCAGTGGTCGAAGATGACCCTCTTTACGGGAAGACTTTTCACAGCATGCCTTCTATGTGACCTCTAGGACATGGGAGAAATCTGTCCTGTGACAGAATTATTTGAGGAGGGGATGTCCTAGCCACAGCCTGGTTCAGCATGTTTCATAGAGCCTGAATTCAGGGGCTCCAAGAGTGTCGTAGTGAATTTGCTGCAGCTTGACCACTGACCCCTCTGTGAAGAATGGAGCCTCTGTTCCAGAACAGTCCTTGGCCTTAGCATCTGTCCTCTGGATCCTTCGTTGCCAAAGCTGCCTCCTACTTCCACAGTGAGGGCCTCTCCCAAGAGAGTTTCCACAAGGGCGTCAGGGTTTTTGACTCTCTGAACCTGAAGCCATCCTTACACTGGGTGGGGGCTCTCTCCCCTAAGTGTTGATCAGGTTCTCAAGGTTAAAGGTTTGGAACTCAGAGATGCCTTGAGTACAGAAACAGAGCAGAGCCAGGACTCTGATGCTCTTATTGCCATCAGAGTTATACATGGAAGGCCAGGCAGTCCCCCAAAATTGAATTCTGCCTGAGAAACTAATACAGAAATGAGCCTTGATAGATGTTGGTGGGAAACACAAACACACATATGCACCCAGGTGTATCTGCACATACACATGGGCACATATGCTCCCCTACATGGCTCCCATATGCATCAACACACACATACACACACATTCAGAATACATTCACAGTAAGAAGTGGGACAGGAAGTCCAAAGAGCTAGGGCTATCAGTGCAAGAAAATCCAAATGCGCACTAAGATTACACACTGGTAAGAGAACAGGGAAGCAAGTTGCAGAGAAAAGTCAATTTCACAACCCCTTCTGGACTGTTCTATGGTGTGTCACCCAGATACCCCCATGGAGCTGAGTCACTCATTCCCCAGCTGCTGGAAGTGCTGGTAGCAGGCATCTGTGAGTTTCTCTGAACTCAGCTGAGTTCCTCTCCCTGAATCCCTGAATTGTACTTCCTGAAAGAGCACCACCTTGCCCAAGGTCACATCCTTTCCTGAAGGCAGCTCACATCCAATGACTGGCCTTAATGGTGGGATAAAAAGGCCTAGACTCCCTCCCTCTATTTAACACAACTCAGAGCTGCCTGTGGGACCAGCTAAGCTCTTCTTGCAACTGCATTGCACTAGTTCTTCCTCTGTCCAATCCCTCTGCATTCATTCCCCTCAGGTGTTGATTCTGAAGACATTCCCCAATGAGCTTCCTATCTCAGTTTAAGAGTCTGGTTCCTGGGAAAACCAACCTTAGACACCAGGCCTGGCCCCAAGCTCAAGGGTAAGTTTACATTAAGGAACAAGATGTAGCTTCTGCCCTGAGGAACTCCTAGTCTGTGGGGGAAGGCAGGCCTGTGAATAATTAACTGTACTCTAGTCAGGAAGGACCTTCACTTCTAGTTCTGCATCTTTCTATCCAGTCTTCAGAGTCTCAACTTCTCTATCTTTAGAATAGTTACAATAACCTGCCTTATGTGGGTCATGCGAAGATCATACAAAAGCCTAAATACTAGGAGGTACAATGCTGCAGGATGTGCTATGGAATCAAACCTGAAATGCTCCAGGAATGCACAGGGACATGTCAGGAGACATTCAATTCGCTTGGAAGCTTTTGGAAGAGAGTTTAAGGAAGCTTCACAGAGGAGGGGAGATTTTGATAGATCTTGAACTGGGAGCCCTAGGTTCCCATCACAGTTCACCCCAGTTAGGCCTTGGGCAGAGTGTGTCTTCTTCCTTGGATATGCTGACCTCCTTTCTACTGTCCAGAAAGGAAGATGAAGGCATCATTTCTGTCATAGATCCTGCATCAAGTGGAAATAATGAACTTTTTTTAGTTCTTTAGAATATTCAAAATTGCTACTCTGGTGACAGTTGAAATAAAACCAATCTTCCTAACTGAGTTTGCTGACTTTAAAATCACAGTATGAAATGAGTTAGACTGTGTCCTAAGCCCCTGTGGACATCCTAGGGCCTTCACTGTGGGCAGCAAAAACTTAACCAATTGGACAGGGACATGCCCTTTGGAGCTGTATTAGAAGGAATGCACCAGGTTGGTGCCTCTCCTTACTAGGGTAAAGTAGGACCTTCCGGAAGGGATATGGGCATGCAAAGAAGGGAACAGGGTAGAAGACAGGAAGGAAAAGACAGAGATTTCTATGCTCTACAGCTTAATGTGCATGACCTTGAAGATCATTAAAGGACTTTATTGATCCCCAGAATTGCCACCTGAGCCTCCACAGAGGATTTTTGTCACAGTGTTGCTCAAAACACACAAGAAAGGCCCAAGGCCAGCCTTTTCCATCTGCATTTGGCATGATCCCTTCACTGGCTGAAGCAATGACCTCACAGACTCAAAGTCTGGCTCTCTTGTCTCCTAAGTGAATATTTAATGAGCGAATGAATAAATGATCTCCTAATTCTCAGCTACTTCTCTCCTTCTGCACAACAACAAACATACAGAAATACATATGCCTAAAATTTCCTAACACACACATATTGACACATTATATGGACTTGCAACTTCCACACATGCCTACGGATCTTAGATTACAAGGTCACATGCACTGACTCATGAACACAGACACACAAGCATACACACAAGGGCCACTCGCCACATGCACACACATACACATACAAACAGAGATACTTATACACACTCAAATTTCTACTCCTGAGGCCTTTGTCTCAATCCATTGCTTATGGACCAGATTAACTAAGGGTAACCCTATCAATAGGGAATCATGATGACAAATTGCTGACCAGATGTTCATGTATTCACTTATTCTAGCACACAGTAGTTAAACCAGGTTGAAGAAGAAACGGCCCTGACAATGGTAAGCAAAAGACTGCAAAACCAGTGTTCTAGGAACTTGAGTTCTTCAAACAGGATTGCCAAAGCCCTCTGTTACTCAGATTGGTTTGTTGTTCTACTTTTAGTGGAAAATAAAAATTTCTTGCCGGGCTTGGTGGCTCGGCCTGTAATCCCACGCTTTGGGAGGCTGAGGTGAGTGGATTGCCTGAGCCCGTGGGTTTGAGACCCACCTGGGCAACTTGGCGAGACCGCATCTCTACAATAAATAAATAAATAAATAAGCCAGGCATGGTAGCGCGTGCCTGTAGTTCCAGCTACTTGGAAGGCTGAGGTGGAAGGATCACCGGAGCCCAGCAGGTCGAGGCTGCGGTGGCCTGGAGCGGCCACTGCACTCCAGCCTGGGTGACAGAGTGAGACTCCAACTCAAAAAAACAAACAAACAAACAACAACAATATTTCTTGTATGTCTGTCTTTAAATTGCTCAGACACAGCAATACGAAGTGTTAACTACAAAGGGTGGACAGGACTAGCTTCAGGAAGATCATTCTCCTCCATTTAGTTTCCTATAAAAGAAGTGTCAGTTTAGTTTAGTTCAGAGTATCACCAATTTTATGTACCAGTCATCATGGCCAGCACAATGGAGGACAGCAAATTGTAAAAGCATGCCCTCAAACTGATGTTCCTCTGACCTCTTTAAGAATGTTAAAAGAGTAGATTTTAGGGCAACCCCCTCAGGTCCCCTCCCTCTGTGGGAGCTTTTCTGTCCTCTCAATAAATCCTGCTTTCAAAAAAAGAGTAGATTTTAAGTGTTTTCACTACAAAAACATTGATAAATATGTGATGGATTTATTGATCAGCTGAATTTTATCATTCCACAGTATAAATATATATCAAAACATCACATCATACTCCATAAATATATGTGCAAAATTTAAATAATAATAGAACTCAATAAATCACTTTCAAAAATAATGTTGTTTAATATTCATAACTTTACAAAGGAGGAGTATGGTCAAATTAATGATCTCCTCTGCTTGGTATCAGAACTGTGGTTCAGAAATGTCAGGTAACTGCCATTGGGTCATAGCTCAGAAGGAGTATAGCCACATGTTTAATTCTCTGTCACAATGTAAAACCTAAACTCATGACACAACAACATACAGCTACCCCCACACTTTGGATCATTTATAACAGGAGTGGCAGTCAAACTTGATTTGAAAGAAACACAAAAAATTGATGTGCTACAATAATTTTAGTTTGGGTTATACTGATTCATACTGGTGACAGGAAATCAGAATCCGGTGGAGCTGGCAAGGCACTTGGAGGCCTCAGACATAGGAATTGGTCACGTTGAATTTTGTCATCAGATTCCGGGTGTATCACTGGTGCTTCATTTGCATTAAATGAAAAGAAGTCCAAAAATATACACTGTTGCTAAGGTTACATCTTGCTGGATGCAAATGAAGATGTGTTTGTTCAGACCAGTTAAAAATATCCTGGCTTAGCTAATTTTCCCATTGGCATAAAGAAAATTATCAGCAGCCTATTAAACTGAGAGGTTAGGTTTACCTTACTCAGCATTAGGGGTCTGGGGAGAGAATTATTTCTGGGTAGTATTTTTAGAACTGGTAGAAATTACTGAACTCTTTTTTATTAATTCAAGTAATATATCTGATTTCAGTAGAGTTATAAATATCATCTAATGGCGGGACCTGCAAATATATAGACATGTTTGCCCTAGGTTCAAAAAGAGCCATCTGCATGGATATTTTTGGAATCTGGGAGGAAATGGGATTGCAGTTCAGCAGGATAGATAAAGAGGGATAACATAAATTTCACCTTGCCAGGTCTTTTATGTATATTATTTTACTTAATTCTCTCAATAATCCTGAAAGGCAGTTATTATTATTTCTTTTTAACTTGGGGAAACAGGCTCACAGACATTCAGCCACTCTGTAGTAAGTAGAAGGAGTGAGATCAAATTTATAATTAACTCAGAAAACATGCTGTTTTTTTCTATATCACACTGCTTGTCTAACTGAAGATGAATTATCAAAGAAAAGTTTAAAATCTGAATAGAAAATATGAGCCAGAAGAGTAGTTTTGGCATTAAAAAAACATTCAAAATTGAAATGTTTTTGACTTTTTAACTCGGTTTTATAGCTCTTCCTAAACATGTCTCAACTTCTTGTGAGTCAAGAAAAAACACTTGTTTCCCCTTTATCTCTACTGATAACCCACCCCTAAATCATTGAGTCTCACTAGCTATCAAATTCTAAAATGTCAGAGCCAAAAGGGACCTCAGAAGTCATCTCACCATTTACTTGAGACATGAATCCCTAGTGCCACATCCTGGAAGAAAGGCCATCCAGCAATCTGCTTGAAATCCTGAATATAGATAATAGTTCACATTAATTGAATGCTAATTTATTATTGACTACGAGGTACTCATCTAAGCACTTTACCCTTTTTAATTCATGTAATCTTTGTCATAACACAATGACATAGATACTATCACCTTTATTTTACAAATGAGAAAACATATACATAAATTGTTCAGTCCACATAGCTTCTAAGTGGTAGAAATGGAATTAAACACCATATAATATGACTCATGTCTATAATCCCAGCGCTTTGAGAGGCCGAGGTGAGAGGATTGCCTGAGCCCACAGATTCGAGACCAGCCTAGTCAACTTGGCGAGACCTTAACTCTACAATAAAATTTAAAAAGTAGCCAGAAATGGTGGTGCATGCCTGTAGTTCTAGTTACTTGAAAGGCTGAGGTGACCTGAGTTCTTTCGGGTATATTCCCAATAGGGGGATTGCGGAGTCATATGGAAGGTTGATTTTAGAACTTTTAGGAATCGCCGCATTGATTTCCACAGAGGTTGAACTAGTTTGCACTCCACCAACAGTGTAGAAGTGTTCCCTTTTCGCCACATCCTCTCCAGCACCTGTTATTTTTTGAGTTATTGATGATGGCCATTCTGACTGGAGTTAGATGGTATCTCAGTGTAGTTTTAATTTGCATCTCCTTGATGACTAGTGAGGCTGAACATTTTTTCATATATCTGTTGGCTGCTTTTATGTCTTCTTTTGAAAAGTGTCTATTCACATCTTTAGCCCACTTTGGGAGGGGGTGGGGGGTGGGAAGGTGGGATTGACAGTAGTCGATATCTGCCTGGGGAAGGGGGGGGCATACCTCATCGATAAGGGTAACTGCATGGTAAATATTTGTATACCTAGTCCTGAATTGTACCCCACAATTTTAAATAAAAATTAGGAGGAAAAAATAAAAAATAAAAACAATATAAAAAAAGAAAGTCTGAGGTGGAAGGATCACCTGAGCCCAGCCGGTCAAGGCTGCGGTGGCCATGAATGTGCCACTACATTCCAGCCTGGGCAACAGAGTGAGACTCCAACTCAAAAAAAAAAGGACTCAACCACAAGCAGCCATTGGCCATTGCCTTGCTAAGCTATGGTGTGGCCGTATGCTTTTTGAAATATGACCAGGCCATGTTTCCTGGCTTTGACCCCCTTTCCTACCCTTTGGTAGGAATATCCTCTTTCTCTTTCTCTCTCAAATTTACTTTCTACATAAACTATATTTTTTAATCTAAGTTCTGTGCAATTCTTTGCATCTTTTTTGTGGCACCAGATTGCACACCACATACCTACACCCCCAGCAGGCCTGACCTAACATTCTGGAGGCACCCTACTGGGAGTGTGATCTAACATTTTTGGAGGTTCCACTGAGATCTAACAAAGTGGTGACCCCAGGATTCAAACCAGGAGTAAGGCACCCATAAAATGTATTCTCTTACCACTATGAAAACTTTTTGTAAAGTTTCTTCTGGTCTTTTGTATGTTTTCTTGAATTAAGAGCTGATATTACTATGTAGAAGTAATATGGAGTCAGATTTAATTTTAATTGTGAGAAGGAATGTCTACAGTTACTTAACTTCCCTCTGAAAACACTTCTTCCTTGGGTTACCACACTAAACAGTCTTTCCCTCACTTCCTTGGCATCTTCTTTCCTGGTCTTCTCTCTCCTCTACTTGTTCTTCAAGCATTTGAGTGTCTCATGCTCTCTCTGGGTATATTTTTATCTCTAGCCACATTTTCTCTCTGGTTAATCACTTTTAGTCTCATCGCTTTGTGTGTTTAGTATTCAAATGTTGGCTCACAAATTTATATTGCTAACCCTGACCCCTGGACTCATTTTCCAACTATCTACTCAACAACTTCACCTAAATCTCTAACAAACATATAAAATATAACAAATAAATAAGCCCAATGAGTCTCCTCTTCTTTAAAACACCCTGTCATTCCATCCTAATCCTCCCCGAACAGGACTCTGCATCCCATTCAATGGTCCCACAATTCATCCAAGAACTCAAAGTCAAAACCTACACATGGCCTGGGATTCCACACTTCTCCTAAGTCCCCAGGACTGACCTCTCAGCAAGTTCTGATGGTTCCACACCTGAACTACACCTTGAATCTCTCCATTCTCCTCCATTAATGCTAATGTCACCCTGGCCCACACCACGATGATGAGTTGTCCAGATCATGTCAAAGTCCCATCAGTGTTCTTCCTCTTTTCACTCTTGCCCTTCAGAGCAAGCAGAGTGATTTTTCTAAAATGTAAATCATATGATATCACTCTATTCTTTCAACAACTCCAGTGGCTTCCAGCTGAATTTAGAATAAAATCTAAACTTCTTTCTTTTTCTCAGGATTTCTCCCTTACTTCTCTCTTTAGCCTCATTCTGTATCACTTCCTATGTCACCCACCAGTATCCAGCCACACTCACTTCTGCCACTTCCTGCAGTAGTTAAGGTGTCTTCACTTGCTGACCCTACTGTTTGCAAGACCCTCCCCCCTTATTTTCACATGCGTAGTTGTTTCTTATCTCTCAGGTCTCAAACCAAAATCCCTCACCTCAAATAAGCTTTTATTCACCTTTCAATCTAAAGGAGTAGTCCTCATAATCTTCTATCATATTGCCTATTTTCTTTCATAAAACTTATCAAAATGTAAACCTATATTTTTGTTTATTGTTCATTGTTCTATGCCCTGGTTGTCTGTAAAACAATGTCCCAAGCCCTGCCACATCAGATCTCTGGATGGCACACAGAACTTGCTCAAGTAAGTATCTGTTTAACGAATTAATGAATCAATGATGAGCACTACATCTCTGGAATTGTTCAAGCAGATGCTGAATAAAAAACAGTTCTTCATAGCTGTCCCAGGAGTTAGCCACCAACCCATAGTCCCAGGCCCAGAAGGCAGAGCTTTGAACCACAGATGATTATTTCCAGACCCTGAAACCTAATAGAATGTGCTTGCAAATTTCAAAATCGGTTGGAACTAGTGACTCCTCTTTTTTCTTCTATTTCCTCCTTTTTGGAATGGAAATATCTAAAACTGTTATGTTATATTTGTCTCACCATTGTATTTTAGAAGCAAGTAACTTTTATTTTCTATTTCACAGGTCCACAGAAAGAAATAAATTGTGCTCCAAGATGGATCACACTGGGAGTTTCACCCATATCTGATTTAGGTGATGTAGATAATGAGATTTAGAATTATTGAGCTGATAATATTTAGATGAAATTTTGGACTCCAGATTGATGCTGCAATAGGATGAGATTGTTGAAGATGTGGAATGAGGTAAATGTATTTTGTTTATGGGATAAGATATGAATCTTTGGAGGCCAGAGTGTGGACTATCATAGGCTGATTAATGGCCCCCAAAGATATAAGATTATAATTCTTAGAACCTGCAAACATTACTTTCTGTGGCAAAGACTTTGCAGATGTGATTAAATTAGTTATCTGAAAATGGATAGATTATACCAGATAGCCCATGTGTACTCTAAATTCAATCACAAGTATCCTACAAGTTTTTTTTTTGTTTTGTTTTTTTTGAGTCAGGATCTCACTCTGTTGTCCAAGCTGGAGTGCAGTGGCACAATCACGGTTCACCACAGCCTCAACATCTTAGACTCAGGCGGTCCTCCCTCCTCAGCATCCCAAAATGCTGGGATTGCAGGAGTAAACCATTGCACCAGACTATAAGTATCCTTATGATAGGGACACAGAAGGAGGTATGACACCGACAGGAGAGGAGAAAGCAATATGACCATGGAGGCAGGGATTGGAGTCATTTAGTCATAAGCCACCAGAAGTTGGAAGTTCTCCTTAGGTCGCCCTGAGGGAGTACAGTCCTACGGACCCCTTGCTGTCGGCCCTGTGATACTGATTTCAGGTTTCTAGCATCTAGAACTATGAGAGAATTACTTTCTGTTGTTTAAAGCCACCAAATTTGTGATGATTTGTTACAGCAGCCAAGGGAAACTAATACAGTCTTTGCTACAACAGACTATAGTCTTATCCATATTTCTTATCCATGTAACCTTTGGCATAAATTTCAGGCAACACTTTGTTCACTCCCATTAACCAACTAAGCTGCACCAGCACCAGGTTTCAGGACATTCAGACCATCAATGATTTTATCTTTCATCAGAGTGTTACAAGCAGTGAAGTTATGTGGTGATATGAAATACATTTATAACTATTAAACATACAAAAGTTACATTATATTCCAGTTCAAGAAGGTGGATTGAATGTGCATTAACCTCTGACTGACTTTAGCTTATTCTCAAAAGCCAATTGAAAAGACAGCAAGCCAGGCTCGGTGGCTCAGCCTGTAATCCCGCGCCTTGGGAGGCTGAGGTGAGTGGATTGCCTGAGCCCGCGGGTTCGAGACCCGCCTGGGCAGGGGAAACCTCATCTCTACAATTAATCAAAAAAATTAGCCTGGCATGGTAGCGCGCGCCTGTAATTCTGGCTACTCAGAAGGCTGAGGCGGAAGGATCGCCGGAGCCCAGTAGGTCGAGGTTGCGGTGGCCGGGAGCGGCCACTGCACTCCAGTCTGGGTGATCAAGTGGGACTCCAACTCAAAAAAAAAAAAAAAAAAGAAAAGAAAAGACAGCAAAGGGATTCTTCTTAAAAGGGCATTAACACTCAAAGACAGAATGAATGAAAGAGGAGACAAAAGCATATATTAAACCAACCAACCAAACAAATGAAGCTTAAAAGAGATTGAGGCACAAGAGTTGACTTAGCAGATCCTAGAAATTCAACCCAAAAAAGACAATGTGAAAGCTAAAACCTGTCTTATGGAAATGGTAGAATATCCCCCCAAAACTGGGAATGAATAGTCCCAGATCCTGTTTTAGATGAGGGTGCATGGTGAGTCAAAACTGAAGAACTGGTGGAGAATCTGATTAAAAAACAGTTAACTCCTGGATTCCTTTCTTTTTCAAAAGGCCAGGAAAAATGTTTTGCTTTGTTTTGTTTCTGGAGAGAATAAAGCAGAGATTTTTTTTCTCACTGGTAACATAGGACTCAGTTGAGTGTTTGAGTACCAAACTGGAAGCTAGAGGAGTAAGTTAAAATATGCATATACAAAACGAGCAATGAGACTCCTGGACAATTTTTCCATTCTGGTTCCCAGCATATGAATACCAGGTTTATATCCTACAAGCCAGAAATGGAAAGAGTCTTTTTTGTAAATATGACCAACCCAACAGAAAAACCCTAAAGGCACCAACAATGGGGATTCCTTACCCTATGGTGAAGTCCATGGTAAGTCAGCCTCATCCATGTAAACAGAGCCACCAATCAACTCTTCAAAAAGGGTGAACAAGCAGGGATTATCAGATAGTTATAGACTGCTTCTAATAAGGAAACAGAGGTCAAAGCAAACAAATAGAAAAAAAAAGCAACCTGGAGAAAATAAAAAAAAAAAATTATGATTAACAATACCCTCAGAAAGATAATAAAAGTTGTTGCATTCTTAGAATACATTGAAAATGCTTTAAAACAGAATATTCTCCAAAAAGATATTCTAAATTTATTTATTTAAATTTTGAGTTGGAGTCTCAGTCTGTCACCCAGGCTGGAGTACAATGGCATGATCCTGATGATCACAGCTCACCAAAGCCTCAACCTCCTGAGTTCAAGCAACCCTTCCACCTCAGCATCCCAAGTAGCTGGGACTACAGGTGCATGTCACCATGCCCAGCTTTTTTTTTTTTTTTTTGACATGAGATCTTACTATGTTGCCCAGGCTGATCTTAAACTTCTGGGCTCAAGCAATCCAACTGCCTCTGTCTTCCAAAATGTTGCGATGACAGGTGTGAGCCATGACACCTGACCAAGATACTACAAATTTGAAACACAGTAAGAGAAATAAAAAATTCAAGAAAAAGCTTAGAAAGTAGAGATTTTGAAAAACATTTTGAAAGAAGAATAAAAAGAGATCAAATTGCAAGATTAGTTCAGCGAGTTTAACATATGAAGTGAAAGATTTTGAGAGACATTTAGATGGGAAAAATCATGAAAGCATAATTTTTAAAATTTTCCCAGAAATGAAAGCCTTGAGTTTTTGAAAGATTTTACTGTGTACCCAGCACAATAAACCTAAACAGACCAACACCAACTTTACCACACTGAAGATGAAGGCAATCCTAAAAGCATCAAGAAAGGTGGTAAGATGTGTTACCTAAAGTTCAAGATTTAAACTTTATGACAACATCACTGAAAAAAAGACAACAAGGAAGCTGTGTTTCCAAAATTGGGAGGAAAAATATGTTTTTGAACTCAAATTCTATACCCAACCAAACATATAGGGAAGAATGACAAACAAGTAGGTCTACTTAAATTCAGGTAAAAATGACTGATTCTCTGCCAAAAGAAAGTCCTTATTACTTTGTATCCCCAGGCATTGAGGCTATCTGGCACCCCAAAATAAAGACTGTCAGTTGATATGCTCCACCACATGTGTCGCCTGAACTATGTCTCTCATTCAAAGGAGAAGTCCAAGAGGAAACCTCTGTCAGTTACCAAACCAAATAACCTAGGCTTTCATTCATACCTTAAGACAAGTATGTCCAACCAGCAACCCACAGGCCGCATGTGGCCCAGGACAGCTAGCAATGCAGCCCCACAAAATCTTTTAACATCATGTGTTTTTTAGCATTTATTGTCTTCATGACCCTGTGCACAGTTCCATTTTTGAAGTTCACAATCACACCTTATTCATGATATCACTTTTTGGCAACACATACATTTGTGAGCAGGTGTTTCAATTATGAAGCACACGAAGAGCAAATTTAGAACAAATGTTTCTGACAAGCACCTTGAGAATGCACTAAGAATTGACTATTTCCATCAAACCATACATTGATAGATCAGTTTTACAAAAACAAAGCCCAGTTTCCCACTAGTTTTATATTATTTTTATTTTTCTAAACTTTATAATAAAAATGTGAAAAATAAAAGAAGTCTTATGTAAACACCAAGTATACTATATAATTGATGTGTGACCCAAGACAATTCTTCTTTACTTGATATGGCCCAAGAAAGCCAAAAGTTGGACACCCCTGCCTTAAGATATAAACCACAGATCAGCAGATAAAAATCATGAAAGGAAAATCTAAGAGCAAAAACCAGTAACTGACTCTAGAGAAAACAGATGATTTAGAAAAGACAGGAAAACTTACAAAAAGAGGTAAATTGGATCCTCAGAAAAATAAGGGCATTGCATTAACTAAAAAATTAGAAAATTAGAGTTTCAGGGAAATTAAAAACATAATTACATGATTTCTGGAATTAAAATTTCAATATAAGGTGAGGTAATGAAATGAACATGAACAATAACCAAATTAATGACTGGAAGATAAAACTGAGAAAATGTCTCAGCTTGAAGAAGAAAATGAGCTGGGCTATAGAAGAAGATGGGTTGGGTTCAAAGCTAGCCAGTCTTTGTCAAATGATGGGTGACAGTTTTAAAACATGCCTGCGGTCGGGCATGGTGGCTCAGCCTGTAATCCCAGCACTGTGGGAGGCCGAGGCGAGAGATTGCCCGAGCCCGGGGGTTCTAGACCAGCCTGGGCAACTTGGTGAGACCTTGTCTCTACAATAAATCAAAAAAACTAGCCAGACGTGGTGGCATGCGTCTGTAGTTCCAGCTACTTGGAAGTCTGAGGCAGAAGAAGGATCACCTAACCCCAGCAGGTTGAGGCTGCGGTGGCCGTGAGCATGCCACTGCACTCCAGCCTAGGCGACAAGAGTGAGACTCCAACTCAAAAAAATAAAAAATAAATAAAAAATAAATAAGGCATGCCTACAAGTTTTTTTGACACTCATTTAATTGAGAGGTAGGCCTCTGTCTCCTTCCTTTGAGTCAGGGATGACCTTAAGTTTATTTGCTTATAGTCAAGAAAGTTCAGTGAAAGTGATACTATGTGACATCTGAGATTAGGTCATGGCAGCATTCCTTCTTTTTTACTAAGACACCAGTACTCAAAGCCTTAAAGCTCCACATGAAAGGTCCAAAATCGCTGAAGCCTCCATTCTGAGAGGAAGGCAAATCACTCAGAAAAGCGAGCTGCAGGCAGCCAGTCAAAAGACACAGTCTTCAAATCTTTCAAACCAGCCTTATGAGAAAATGAGCTGCTCTAGCTACTACAGCTTGTAACAAATAACTATAACAAATTATTCTAAAAATAAATGGTATGAAACAGTCATTTACTATGATCACAGATTGTATGAGTCATGAATGTGGACGTATCCTGGCAGTGCTGGGACTGGAGTAGTCTGAAGCCCTGTCACTCACCCACGTCTGGAGGGTGACACTGGCTTTTGGTTGGAGGCCTCAGGTCCTCTCCATCTGCACTGGTTTGTACTTCCTTATAATGTGGCAACTGAGTTTCAAGGATAAGTGTCCCAAGAGTGAACAAGAGAGAAAGAGACAGGTCGACGTCATTGCCTTTTCATACTAACCTCAGAAGTTATACAATGTCACTTTGGCCATGTTCTATTCTGTAAAGAAGGTCACAAAATCCAGGCCAGCTTCATGAGGAGGTAAAATGGATTCTGCTTCTTAATAGGAAGTGGTAAAGTTTTGGAAGAACTCGAGAATTGTCTACTACAGGACTTTTTAGATGATTCCAGCCTCCAACCTTTAGATGATTTGCCCCAGACTTCATGGAACAGAGACAAGTTACCCCTAGTGTATATTCAGCAATCAATGAGTTTAAGCAAATAAATGTTTTAAGCTACTGAGTTTCATAGCAATTCGTTAATCAACAATAGTAACTAGAACATTGTTATGGGCTAAATTGTGTCCCCCTAAAATTTATATGTTAGAATTCTGACCACCAGTACCTCAGAATGTATCAATATTTGGAGATATAAGTTCTTTAAAGAAGTAAAGTTGTCAAGTTAAAATGAGGTCTTTAGGGTGGACCCTAAACCAATGTAACTTATCCTTGTAAGAAGAGGAGTTTAGGACACAGACATGTGTATATACAGAGGAAAGACCATGTGAGGACACAGTAAGAAGGTGGTCGTCTGCTAGTTGAGAAGAGAGGCTTCATCAGAAACCAATTCTGCTGCTACGTTGATCTTAAACTTTTTGGTTCCAGAACTGTGAGAAATAAGTTTCAGTTGCCTGAGCCTTCCAGTTTGTAGTATTTTGTAATGACAATCCTAAAAAACAATGTAGTGTCCTAGGTGAAAAGCATAATTGCACACAAAAAAAGTATACACATCCTTTGAAGCATTTTTTTTTGTAGTAGAAGACGTTTGGAAGTGAACTAATTTTTTTCTCAAAAATAATTAAATTGTGAATGATACATGCTATTGTGGAATAAAAGATTAATATTTAAAATATTTAGGTACCATATATCTATTTATAGCAACATGAAAAAATAAACATATTAAATTTTAAAATGTTATAAAATGTTACATATAGTATAACCACATATCTATATTTTTAATATCAACATATCTATATCTGTATTTGTATATAAATGCAAGGCAGAAGTTCTGGAAGTATACCACCAATGGTAAATTGTGACTACTCTGGGAAAAAGAAAGGGTTGTATACAGCTATGAATGTGTTGACCTTTTACTTAAAATTGTGTATACTTCTAAACTGTTTACTTTTTTACACTGGCTATGCATTTCTGTACTAATAATGTAAAAATAAAATTTATTTTTAAAATTAACTAACTAGGCCGGCTCGGTGGCTCAGCCTATAATCCCAGCACTTTGGGAGGCCGAGGCAAGTGGATTGCTTCAGTCTGCGGGTTCGACACCAACCCAGGCAACTTGGTAAGACTTCGTCTCTACAACAAATAAAAAATTAGCTGGGCATGGTAGCGCGTGCCTGTAGTTCTGGCTACTTGAAAGGCTGAGGTAGAAGGATTGCTGGAGTCCAGCAGGTTGATGCTGGGGTGGCCGTGAGTGTGCCACTGCACTCCAGCCTGAGCAACAGAGTGAGACTCCAATTCAAAACATAAAATAAAATAAAATAAACTCACTATATCTTCATTATCCTATTATAATGCCAATTTTCTGTCTGTCCAGGATCAGCGTGTTCTAGACCAGGATTGCTAGGCAGCCCCACAGCGTGCTCTGATCCAGCAGCCTCCAACACCCTTCATTTCTGTGGGAAGCACAAATCAGGTCTTGAACGCCCTAGCTTGAGCAAAAATGCTGAGACAGCTGAATATGATGGAAATTTCATTAGTGGACTGAATTACCAGGGCCCAGATTGTTAGGTTTGGACACAGCCATGCTTCTGCCTGGGAGCATGGGGTATAAGGTTGCCGCAGTGGCTAGAATAGTTGTTTCCATTTTGGATGACTCCCAAGACAAAGAAAAGAAACAGTCTTGAAAATTTAATTCTTTGAATTTAAAATAAATTATTTACCGAATACTATGTGCCAGGACATATGCTATAAAATGTACATAACCCAGTCCATTTAATGCTCATAAGATCATGTAAAGGCAATATTATTGCTCTAATTTTACAAAAGAAGAACTGAGGCTAAGACAATTTACTTAACTGGAGTAATTCTGAGATCCTTTAACAAAGGATCTTCTCTTAGGAGAAAGAAGACAGTAAAACGTACATCACCCCTCACCCCATGCCACCTTCCCTGATATTAATATTTTATACTTTATGCCTTTTGTCTTCTTCGCCCCCATGTGCAACCGATGAAGCAAGCAAGCAGTGGCTTTGCAACCCCAGCCAATCCTTTCCCCCCTGTAAGATTTTCCAAGTCCTTCCTTCCTCTCAACACACTCAAGAGCACCACTCTCTGGGCACTGTTAGCAAAGAGGAAGGAGCCAGGAGTCACCACCCAGAGATCTGGGGTTGCTCATCCCCCAGAGAACAAGTTAGCCGTAGCAAATGCCAGAAACAGAACTGTCTTTTTCGGACCAAGAAGTGAAGAAGCTAGAGTGAGGTATGAGGGCTGTGGAAAGGGGCAGGAAGGCTAAGCAAGGCCAGAAGTAGCAGTGTTGGTGTATTAACTACAGTTTCTTATTTTTCTGTATTGCTGATAATATGGCACTTGAAGTTCCACTGACCAGGAAGAGACGTGTCCCTCCCAGGGCTAGCTAATTTTTAAAGATAGCAAAACACTTGCCTGAGAGAGCACCCTTCATAAGCGTACTAACCAATCCATACTCCCAATCACTTTCTCTAACTGGCTCTTACACTCAAAGAGACGATATTCCTCTGCCCTACTCATTCCAGGGTCAGGAACCAGATGACTAGGGATAGCTCCTATGCCCCAGAGCCCACTGAAATTATTCAGGCTAGCCAATTCTAAACATGTCATCCTCACAGAAAGCACAATAAAGGTCCATGCTTTGCTTTGCTTTGTCTACCTTAGACCCACCCTGGTGCTTTCTCATGTGGGCCCCCAGGAGGTATCCATGCCTCCTGTTTCTAGAAACTGTAAGTAAACTCTTCTTTCTTCAGGACAGTCGTTTACATGCCTGCATGTCTTGTCATAGCTGATTGAAACAAATCAAGGGTATATTTTTAAATTGTTGGTAGGACAAAAAGTACATAACAAGATGCTTGCGATGCTGGTGTAAGGGACGAGGAATATGAGAAATGGTCTATAATTTGTTCCCCTCTTCCATGGAATATACTGCTTGGCACTCAGAGCTCTAAGATTCTCTTTCTTTTCCCTTGATCAGAACCAGCTTTCTGAAAAGTGTCTCACCAATGATGTAGAAGTTGGCATTTACTATTTGATCTTCCTGGACTTTCCTAAGAATGTAAAATCTTTTGCCCTGTGAGAAAAAAATACTGAGAGGTTAATAGAGCTAATGCAAGTGATCTGGTAAATCCTGAATCCATATCCCGAAGGCACAACCAATGTCAACCCAAGGCAGCTGTAATCTCATGCAAGGCAAAGGAGTCATAATTAGGGTTTGCTTTTCTTTCTCTGGGTAAGTGAAGAGAAAACTGACTGAAACACAAAGGAAGAAGTCAACAAAGAATCTTTGCAGCTGCTGTTTTCCTAACCAAACATTCATAGTAGAATCTAAGAACTCAGGAAGGCACTCTTCTTTCTTTTTCCTTTAGGAACAACAAAATTTAGCTGTTGATCCCCTGGGATTTGTAGAACTTTTTCCTCTCTGTTCCTCAATTTCTCCATCCATATAGAGAGATTGATAAATGAATTGATATCTAAGGTCATTTCCAATTTGCAGAGTCCATGATGCTCAACTGAAGCATTCAGAGACAGGCTTATCCTTGAGTACAACTAGATGAGTCCCATTTGGTCCAGGAAACTTAACTTTATTGTATATGCCAACTCCCTAAGAGTTCATGATTGCTGTGCACGAGTGCACATGTACACATATGCACACACACAAGAAGGGAAAAACCTGGTTTACTTATTGATTTTGGTTTCTCCACATTAAAAGCCAATACGTATACTTCAGACAACTCTTCCTGGGTTGTAGGCCATATTGATGGCTCCCTAGATGCTGATCAGACCCACTAATTACCAGGAAGACATGCCCTTAACCCTAAATAATGCAAGAAACTCATGAGTATTCCAAAGAGAACAAAGACTGGGCCCAAACCAGCGCAGGTCCAAAACGCATTTCAGAAGGAGGAGCTAAATGAAGAAAAGTTCCTTTCATTCCTTCAACTGAAGAAACTTTCATTGGAGCATTGATTTTAAACATCCTGAACCAAAGTCACCATTAATTTTTACTTCAAAGGCCTTTTCTATGAGCTGTCATGGGACAAGTGGATTAGACAGGCATTGATGGTCGTGAATTTGCTGTTATTCCATTTAATGTAGTTCATCTGATGCGCTAAATGCACTAAGTACCTAATAAACTATAAATTCAATAGAGAACAATTTCATTATCATGCTCAGGGACAGAGCTACCCATTAGTTAATTCACCCGTTTGCAAAATAAGCAACAGACATTTTACAAATGGGAGAAACATATTGTTTTAAAATACATTTATTAATTCATCCTCCAGACATTCAAGCAAGATGATAGGCTGATAAGCAGCCCCATCCTACTCCTACGCTTTTCCCAACAGGAGAAAAAAAAAAAGAAGAGAACACAGATTTTTACAGCTGTGAGCAAGAGTGAGGGTCAAGGTAGATTCCCATCAGTGCCAGTATTGAATACATGATTCAGAAGCTATAAAACCTATGTTAGTCACTGTCTTCTTTTGGAAAAACTACACTCAGTCACTATCTCTGGGTACAAATAAGAAAATTAATCTAATGGAGCCATAATAAGACACCAAGATAAAAGTAGTTATGAATCTGAGTATTAAGATTTCATTTAAAGAGGCCCAAACTTTACCTGTACAATGACCACTTGTATACCTAATCCTGAATTGTACCCCACATCTTTAAAATAAAATAAATTTTAAAATATATATTGCATTTAGAATGGCTCAGGGAAATTTTCCAAGACCAAAAGATTGTGTTTATCTGATTAGATACTAACTACAATATATTCATTTTTGGGGGGGAGGGTGTTGGAGTAAGATTTAAATACCGTAGAAAAAAATGAAAAAGTCCAGGCTTGGTGGCTCAAGCCTGTAATCCCAGAAATTTGGGAGGCCGAGGTGAGGGGATTGCCTGAGCCCACAAGTTCGAGAACAGCCTCGGTAACTTGGCAAGACCTCATCTCTACAATAAATCAAAAAATTAGCCAGATGTGGTAACACGCACCTGTAAATCTGACTACCTGGGAGGCTAAGGCGGAAGGATCGCCTGAGCCCTGCAGGTCGACACTGGGGTGGCCGTGAGCATGCCACTGCACTCCAGCCTGGGTGATGGAGTGAGACTCCAACTCAAAAAAATGAAAAAATATAGCTATAGTTTTGAGGGGCTCTGAAGTGGCCTCAATGCATAAAACCCAGTGCAACATAAGCGGTACTGCCTACGGACTGAAGCTTGAAATGTTCTACCCCTGGATGAGAAGCAGGATGCCCCAACCAAGGAGGAGACAGAGACAGAAATTTACTACCAAGGACACTATCATGTAGCTTTCATGAACATGTTTTAGAAAGTGTGAAAATTCCCAAGTTGGGAAACTACTATCAAATGTGACCTGGTTCTGGTGAATCTCATAGGTCTCCAGACCATTGCCTCCATAAATCAACCCTCAGGCGGGACTCTCACAAGAAATAACTCTACCAAAAACACTGCCATGTGTTATAATCAAAAGAATATGTACCTGAAGAAGATATTTTCATTAAGAATGTTTAAAGTGTTCCAAGGAAAAAATTAAAGGGAAGATATAAAGTAAAAATAAAATACAATAAAAATATAATGGGCAAATTTCAAAAACAAAAAAAATAAATTCTAGAATAGAAAATTAAGGGGACTAAAACTGGAGGTGGGGGGGGAG
Source organism: Tarsius wallacei (assembly GCA_963574415.1). Classification (NCBI taxonomy): domain Eukaryota; kingdom Metazoa; phylum Chordata; class Mammalia; order Primates; family Tarsiidae; genus Tarsius; species Tarsius wallacei. The sequence continues at coordinate 3,341 of CAUYQG010145059.1, read as the reverse complement.
AAATTTAATGATGATGCTTATTAAAAAAAAAAAAAGAACCATCCAGAATGCAGAAGAGACAAGCAAAATAGGCAATAGAATGTGAGGAATGTGCAAGCTAAAATATGAAATTTCAACATGATTGAATAGGTGTTCAAAGGGATTTCCTTATATTTTCTATCTTGAATTAGCTGAGATTAGTTTGGGTTTCAAGGTTGTAATAGCCTCACAAAGTGTGTTGATCATTTTGCCTTCTGTTTCTATTTTCTGAAATATTTTCTGGAATTTAGGTATTATCTGTTTCTTGGGGTTGGTGAAATGTCTACCTTTAGCCAAGTGGGCATGGGGAATGTGTAGAGCAGAGTTGTTAATGATTGGGCATTTTAACTATATATTAATTTCATGGTAATTTTTAAGGGTTTTTATTTCCTCTTGAGTCAATTTTCATATTTATATTTTGCTTTAAAATGTATGTATTTTAGTCATTGGCATAAAATTAATTGACTTTTAAATATACATTTGATAAAATCCAATATTCATTCATAATATTTTAAAATGTCGCTGTTTCCCATCCTGCAAGATGGAGGGTGAAAAAGTTGAGAAGCTGGATACTAAGGAGAAGAAACCTGAAGCCAAGAAGGCTAATGCTGGTGGCAAGGTGAAAAAAGGGTAACCGCAAGGCTAAAAAGCCAAAGAAGGAAAAGCCCCACTGCAGCTGAAATCTTGTCCTCGTTAGAGGAATTGGAAGATATTCCAGATCTGCTATGTATTCCAGAAACACCTTGTACAAGAAGTACTCTGCAACTAAATCCAAGGTTGAAGAGAAAAAAAAGGAGAAGATTCTTGCAACCATTACAAAACCAGTTGGTGGTGACAAGAATGGTGGTACCCAAGTGGTTAAACTTCCCAAAATACCTAGATATTTAATCCTACTGAAGATGTGCCTTGAAAAATGTGAAACCACAGCAAGAAGCATCACTCCCGGGACCATCCTGATCACCCTCATTGGGTACCACAGAGGCAAGAGGGTGGTTTTCCTGAAGCAACTAGGCAGTGGCTTGTTACTTACAGCTGGGCTTCTGGTCCTCAGTTGAGTTCCTCTGAGAAGAACCCACCAGAAATTTGTCATTGCCACCTCCACAAAAATTGATATCAGCAATGTGAAAATCCCAAAACATCTTATTGATGCTTACTTCAAGTAGAAGAAGCTGCGGAAACCCAGGCACCAGGAGGGTGAGATCTTCAACAGAAAAAGAGAAATATGAGATTACACAGCAGTGCAAGATTGATCAGAAAGTTGTGGACTAGCAAATCTTACCAAAAATCAAAGCTATTCCTCAACTCTGGGGCTGCCTGCTCTCTGTGTTTGCCCTGATGAAGGGTGTTTATCCTCATAAATGAGTGTTCTAAATTTCTTTAAAAGAACCTAATTAAATAACTGATATGCTTTCAAAAAATTTAAAAATTTTGAAAAATTTGAATAACTTAGAATCTGAAATATATACCTGCTAAAGGTATTCTACTGAAATTTGTCAGCAGGTATTACATTTAATATGAAAATACAGAACAATTGTCATAGAGAGTGGGAATGAGGCCAAGGTGCCTACTATCACTAATTTATTCAGCATTGTATTGGAGGTCCTGGCCAATGTGTTTAAGGAAAAAAAAAACAAAAACAAAAAAACAGGCTCGGTGGCTCAACCTGTAATTCCAGCACTTTGGGAGGCCGAGGCGAGTGGATTGCCTGAGTCCGCAAGTTCGAGACCAGCCCGGGCAACTTGGTGAGGCCTTGTCTCTACAATAAATTAAAAATTAGCTGGCCGTGGTAGTGCACACCTGTAGTTCCAGCTATTTGGAAGGCTGAGGCGGAAGAATTGCCGGAGCCCAGCAGTTTGACGCTGGTGTGGCCGTGAGTATGCCACTGCATTTCAGTCTGGGCAACAGTGAGACTCCAACTCAAAAAAAAGCAAGCAAGAAAAAAAAAACCCTGATAAGAGGCTTGATAAAAATAAAATAAAACTCTTATTATTTGCAACTTACATTATTTTGTAAATAAAAAGCCAGAATCTATCAATAAACGAATAGATTTGGTAAATAATTTTAGCTAGGTCTCTGAATAGAGGATCAATATACAAAAACTATTTTCATATACACAAAACAAAAAAATTACTAATGAAATTTAAAGATGTATTCCATTATAATAGCATTAAATACATCAAATGCCTAAGTATACATCTAAGAAGAAATATATAAGGGCTATATAGAAGCTGCAAAGCAATATAAAGATAAAAGAAAACATATAAATAAATGGATAGACCATATCATTGATTAGAAGGTCCAATATTACAAATACTAATTCTCCCCAAATTTAGTTAGAGATTCACTGCAATCAAAATCATGATACCAAAGTGGGGTTTTTTTGTTTGTTTTTTATTTTGTGTTATTTTTCTGTGAAAACTAAAAAGCTAATACTAAAATTAAAATCCAACTGCAAAGACAAAATAAAAGCCATGACAATCATGGAGAATAAATTCTTGTTTACATTGGAGAAATTGTACTACCAGATAGCAAGACTTTCTAGAAGGCTACAATGTATGGCATAAGCTTTAAGACAAAGAAGCCAGTAGAGAAAAATAAAGGGTTCAGAAACAGACCCTATGTATAGGAGAATTTATTTATGACAAAGTGGCTCTGCAAAGCCATGGGGAAAACGTAGCCTTTTCAATATTTGGTTCTAGGTCAAATAGAATTGCATATTGGAAAACATGAATCTTGACCCCTACTTTACATTCTACACATCATAAACAGAAATTAATTTCGGCTGACTTCTTAACTAAATTTGAAAGGTGAAACAATAGTTTCTAAATGATAACATACACTAAATAATACATATACTAAAAGATGTAATTCAGCAAAAAGACAAAGCTAAAAAATAAGCAACAGTGAATTAAGTTGACAAAACACTTTCATAAATCTAAATTTTATTGATTGCAAATATTAAAACTTAAGTGAATAAATATATGAAATTGTATTTTATTAACTCAATTTAATAATTCATGTGTTAAAGATAATATAAAAATAAAAATAACTTAATACTTTTAAATAAGGGAATGTAGCACTACACATAAAAAAAGTGAGATGTAATTACAGCAGTATTTAAAAATACAAAGCCGGGAGGAAAGCCAAGATGGCGACCGGGCAGCGTGGTCTGTGAGACCTTCGCAGAAGAGGACACAGAAAGACTCCAGATCTCTCCCAGGGGGCCTGCTCCCCACACGGAACTTGTCCACGGACACCGCAGAGGCATTACAGCAGGCCTGAGGTAAAAGCGGCCGCCGCCCCTGCCGGCAGCCCGGGGCTGC
>CAUYQG010145058.1:0-32013 GCA_963574415.1 Tarsius wallacei | reverse complement strand
CCATCCAGCTTTCTGCGAAATTCATAATTTTGTTCTTTTTTTATGGCTGCGTAGTATTCCATCGTGTATATGTACCACATTTTTAAAATCCAGTCCTCTTTTGATGGACAGCATGGTTGCTTCCAGGTTCTTGCTATTGTGAACAATGCTGCGATAAACATAACGGCGGGACGGGCAGCCCGCGGGGCTGCGCCACCCTATGAGCCGGGCTGGATGGGGTCGCTAGCCCAGGGACAAGGCGACTGGAGGGGTGGGCGTGGGCGGCAGGCGCGGGCGGGGTCCACGGCCGCCCCTGGGCTCCTGCCTATCCGGCTGCAGGCGCCAGCCCCGCCATACGGACTGACGTGTCAGGTGAGAGGAATTCCAGCCAGACGCACCGCTGCCGGCCCCCTCGCCTTGCCTCCCTTTACTAGAGTTTTTTTAAAACCGCTCATCCACCCCCCAGAAGAGACTTTTTTTTAACGTCCTGTTGCTTCACGGGGGACTTTCGGGGTGGGCGTCACGTGGCCCGACAACGAACAATCTCTTCTTAAACTTGTCTCCACTGCATTTGGAAAGAAAATAGTTCAGAATTAACTTTCAGACACAACTACTACACCAACAAACTTCTGCCATGTCTCTACGTTTCTGAAAGTCAAGCAAAACTGGTCCAGTACATCTGCCTTTCAGCACCAGGGCTTTTAGACTTTTTAAAAATGGGATTTGCTAAGAAGCTTGTCCAGTCCAAGCACAGGGACAGTACAAGCTGATGACTCAGGTATATTTATTCTCAACTAGAATAAGCACTATTAAAATGCAGGAAATGGTTGGATTCACCAAAACTTTTTAAAATGTTTTGCACGGAGAAAAATGAGAGAGAGAGAGAGACTGAATTTGTGAGAGAGTGCACAAGACAACGTGAGCACCTAGTCGGTAAACAGGGCAAATTCCTAGTCCTGGGAAAAAAGCTCCTGATCAAATATATATATTGCAATTCAGGCTTTCTTTCTGCACTAAACTCCCTTCTTTTTTTCCCTAACATTAGCTCACACATATTTTCTTAGACTCATTTCTAACTTCATTGTTGGAATCATGAAGCTCCCAGACAGTCTGGGTGGAGTCTCTTTTTGAGAAATCAGAGGTGCATTTTTTTTTTTTTAATTTAACCCAGGATAGATTGCTGAGAATTTTAAATCTTGAAAAGTCTACAAAAACAAAAAACAAAAACAAAAACAAAACAGGAAAAGGAAATTAAAGGAAAGGAAAGAAGGAGGAAGAAGCAAAAACAAAAACGGAAAAAGGCATTGGCATCATGTGGGTGCCTGGTAGAAATGTAGAATCATAGGCTCCACCCCATGAATCAAAATCTGTATTACATGATTTCCTGTGAGATTCTTGTGCACATTGATGTTTGAATGGCACTGCTCTAGAGATAGAACACTTCCAACAGGGAGCTATCCTCGGATCAATGAATCAGCAATATCAGTATAGCTTGGGAACTGTGAGAAATGCAAATTCCCAGGCCCCACCCTGGACCTGCTGAATCAGAATCACCGAGGGTGGGGTCTGACATTGTATGTTTTAACAAGTCCTCCGGATGATTCTGCTGCATGCTCACATTTGAGAACCACTGGGCTAGATTTGTTTAAACAGCTAGATGGATTTATGTTAGTCAGGTGTATCGTACCTTCAATACCATAATGGTGCAGGTTTATTTTGAATCATGTGTTCATTAAAGATATTTAACAATCTGAGTGGCTTGGACGCCGATCAATCAGAATGGACAACAGTCATGCATCTGCTTTGCTAATTGCTCTGCCAGGCATTTACTCTCTTGGTTTCTGGATTTGGGGGAGATCCGGGGTGTCCTAAGGAAGAGAATAAGGCAGCTACAATGAGGTAGGACATGGGAACAGGCAGAGGCTAATTATCATCAGCTTGTACTCTCCCTGTGCTTGGACTGGACAAGCTTCTTATGTATTTCAATAACTTAACAACTGTTGACCATTCCCATGTGTACTAGCTAATTACCAATCATGTGATATTGTTTAGAAATTCAACAGCTGTTCTTCCTGGATGCCAGGTGGTCAACTGAAACATTCAGAAATGAGTGATTTATCAGAAAAAACATTTATTAGAAATTAGAATATATGCTTGGAATCTCAACTTGGAAATGGGGCATTTGATAAAAATGTATAGCCTTCTGCGATCCTCTATTAGAAATCAAAACTCAGCTAGGTCCCTTGGCCAATGGCTAATGTCAGGGAGGGCAGGAAATAGCTCTGTTAACTGAAGGACACTTAACATTGGCTCCAGGTTATTGGGCGGGAGTCGTAGTGGTGAATGTTATGAATATAGTATACATTCTGGATAGTGTGGAGAAAAAGAAACCCAAAAGGCTAAGGAGTTAAAGAAAAACCAAAGATGAGAAAGACCATTCTCACTCCTCATTCAACCCCTGCAATGTGCATTAAGAGAAGTGAATGAATTTATATGTATCAAAAACTGTGCCAAGGACAAAGTATTTCACAAAGACGAGTTATTAGTATTATGGCAATTAATACCAACACAGGGCAATTTTTGCCAGCATGGTACAAACATGTGCTTCTGGCTTTTGGGGGCTGTGCCCATGGTATGCTCCTGTGAGATATGTTGAAACTGATCATAGTGAGGACAAACCTGTACATCATTGTTCTAAACTTCTTAGGTTCAGTCTTCAAAGTCCTGATTTCCTTGAGGTATGAAAAGAGTTGGAAGACAGAGACTGAGGTCAGGAAAATGCTTTCCTCTCTGTAGAAAGGCACTAGAGTGAAGATGTTATATGTGGGTCTGTTCAGAAAATGATCCAGCAAACATATTCCATGAAGCGGAAATGGCACAGGGGATCACTAGGCAATAATACTAAAGAAAATAATTTACTAAAATCCAGTCATCACTTTTTTTCTTGAAAGATCCCTTTGTATTCTTTCTATCAGAGAACACTGGAATTTATATCCCCTTTCCAGGTCCCCCCTTCTCACTTCTACTGTTTCTCTCATAGCTCCCAGTGCTTCTGTAAAACGTTATTACTAATTATATATTTCTATTATTTTTGTAATAAAATCAGTTAAAAATGCTGAAAACTTGTAGAAAAATACTCAGCTAGGATCCCATATTCTTTTTCATTTTTAATTTTAAAGATGTGGGGTACAAATCAGGGTTAGGAATACAAATGTCCATTAAGCAGGTATCCTTGTTGATGAGGTGTGCCCCCCAACACCCAGCAGTTTACCACTACTGCCAATTGCTTTCTTACAGTATTACGATAGTTGTTCGAGGTCTGCTTATGAGTGAGAACATATGATACTCGGTTCTTTGTTTCTGTGATAGATCACTCAGTATTATTTCCTCTAAGTCCATCCAAATTGCTGCAAACTTAAATTCTTGATAGGTCTTCTGTGATTCGGTTTTCTGCTGTTCCTTCTAAAAATGTTGATAAAGAATCCTGACCCCAGAAAAATGTTTCCTGCCTTTCCTCTGGGTATAGAGGATTTTTCTTACTGTTTTTCTTTTTCTCACTTGTGCACTGAGGTGATAAAGTTTGTTATTTCTCCCCTAGTGCCATAGACCTTTCTTTCCATCAGGGACATGGCTATTGGTGGGGCTTCAAGCCTTTTCTGAAACAAAAGCCACTCCCCTTCTCCAGGTCTGTATCACAAAGAGAGGCATTTTCTGGTCTACCAAGCTGCCCATAATCTTTCTTCTGAACATTTGGTAGATAGCTGTACAGAAAAGTGTGCAAAGTGGGTGTGGATTCCATGTGTGTCTATGATTCCCAGTAGTTTTGCGCTCTCATTTTCTATATTTGACCTGTAATAATTTTAAAAAATTAGCTTAGCTTAATTTTCTTACTCACTTGGGACCTGACATTTCTTATTCTTGTGCTTTGCTGTAGAAGAATCACTGTTTACTTCCCATCTCTTTTTGGGGCCTGAATTTTCTTTGATATCAGATTATTTGACTGCTCAGCAACCTCAGTTCTCTGATGGATTTGAGAAAGTTGTTATTTTGCACTTTACTGGGATATTTCTTGTTGTTAAGGTAGATGTGATTTTTTTTCTATTTTTCTACATCCTAGGTGAAAGTGAACCTTCAAAAACTTTTAAAAATTAAAGTTTTGTTTAGGAAATAGAACTTCTATGCCAATTTATGGTTATCAAATTCTTTCATTTGGAAGTCATGATGCTATTTATGGAGCTATTGCTTCATTCACATTTAAACAACTGAATGTATATTTGTTATAAATTCGATATATTACCATTTATTAAATAATTTTTGCAATTTAATGAGCATCTCTTGGATTTTGGTAATGATGCTAGATATTTTTGTGTATAATGTCAAATTCTCACAACTTTGTAATATGGGTTTGCTGTTCCTTTTTTTTTTTTTTTGAGTTGGAGTCTCACTCTGTTGCCCAGGCTGGAGTGCAGTGGCACACTCATGACTACCCAGCGTCGACCTGCTGGGCTCCAGCAATCCTTCCACCTCAGCCTTCCAAGTAGCCGGAACTACAGACGGGCGCTACCACGCCCGGCTAATTTTTTATTTATTGTAGAGATGAAGTCTCGCCAAGTAGCTGGGGCTGTTCTTGAACCCGCGGGTTCAGGCAATCCACTCGCCTTGGCCTCCCAAAGTGCTGAGATTATGGGCTGAGCCACTGAGACTGGCCTGCTGTTCCTTTTTTATGGTTAGAGGAATCGAGGATTAAAAGTCAATACTTAAAACCTAATGGGGTACAGAGAATTGGTATGTAGTTGAGATGAGAGTGAGATTTTAGCCCATATCTTTTTTAAATTTCAAAATGTATCCTCTTTCCACTGTACCACAATGTACAATTAATTTCTTTTTGCCTGGAGAAGCACTCAATGAGTAGGGAGGGGGTAAATTAATGGTAAAAATCTTATTGGGCATCTATTGCTGAATACACTTTGATTTCTGTTTAACATGTGCCACTTTTTTAAAATGATAGGCAATGATATGGAAAATGGTGATGCCATCGGAGGAAATGTGAGCAAATATACAGTTCTTCCAAATGGATACTGTGGACAGCCCAAGAAAGGACATCTTATCTTTGATGCTTGCTTTGAAAGTGGTAAGTGTATTAAAGGCTATTGCCTTCAAGCTTGCCTGGTGAGGCTGTTTTTCAGAATCAAATTTTATCTGACCATTCAGTTTGATTAAAGTCATTTAATATTTCACCATAATGGAACAAGTTGCCAGGGAAAAATCAATTTTTAAGGAATTAACTTAGAAGTATCAAATTTTTGTTATTCTATATGATTAAAAGCATAATTGATGGTAATATTAATGAACACTTATATAGCATCTTATATTTTGAGAAGTACGTTCCCAGGTATCCAGGTATTTTTTCTTTCTTTCTTTCTTTTTTTGAGTTGGAGTCTCACTCTATTTCCCAGGATGGAGTGCAGTGGCATGCTCATGGCTACCGCAGCCTAGACTTGCTAGGCTCAGGCAGTCCTTCCACCTCAGCCTTCCAAGTAGCTGGAACTACAGGTGTATGCCACCACAGTTGGCTAATTTTTTGTTTTATTTTATTGTAGAGATGAAATCTTGCCAGTTGCCCAGGCTGATCTCAAACTCCTAGGCTCAGGCAATCCTCTAACCTCTGCCTCCCAAAGTACTGGGATTACAACTGTCAGTTACTGCACCTGGCAGTATTCTTTCTTTTGGGATAAAACTGGCATGATTTGACTATATTATAAATTAAAATTTATTGAATATCTAGTATGTGCCTGGTTCTGTATAACATGTTTGCAGAACTTGGTCTATACAAAGAAAAAAAGTTAGAGGACAGATTTAACTGAACACAAACAAAAGAGCAAAAGTAAAATTGCATCACAATTGACAAATGCTGGGATATTCTGAAAGGGAAGCTCATGACTTGATTGTGTATGTCCATAGGGTAGGGGTTGGATTTGTTAAGCTGTTTGTGCTGAGCTTCATACACTGAATGGCACATAATAGATAGTCAGAATATGCTGAAAATATTAACGAGAAAGGTAAACCTAATTTTATTTTACAAATAATTATTAATTTTCTTTGGTTCTGAATAATGTACATGCATGTGTGTGTATATGTGTGGCTGAAGGGATATATCAGTGTCAGTTATATAACAGTTTTCTGAACCCTAAAAGTATTGGTTTTTTTTTTAATACCAAACAGTTGAAAATTGTTTATGCAGAGTTTTGCTCTTTGATTATTTTACATTTTATTAGTTTGATAGGGCTGGTATAACAAAATACTATAAACTGAATGACTTAAGCAAGAGAAACTTATTGTCTTACACAGTTCCAGAGGCTGGAAGTCTCCGATCAAACTTTTGGCAGGCCTGGTTCCTTCTAAGGATTATGAGGAAGAATCTGTTCCTTGCCTCTTCTCTAGCTTCTGGTAGTTTGTTAACAATCTTTGGTGTTTCATGGCTTGTAGAAGCATTACCCTAATCCCTGCCTTCATCTTCACATGGTGTTCTTTCTATTTATGTCTGTCTCCAAATTTCTCCTTTTTAAAAGAATGTCAGTCATATTGGATTGGAACCTACTTTAATGACGTCGTTTTAACTTGATTACCTCCATAAAGACCTTATTTCCAAGTAAAGTCACCAAATGAATAATGCATATGTTACCAACAATGTATGAACAATTGGTAATATCAATTATATCTGTGCTAGTAATGCATGAGTCTTGCAGTCTAGTAGAGTGTTTAAGTGTACAGCTTTGGTTCAGACTGCAATTCAAATCTTGGTTTGAAAAATGAGCCACAGTTTTCTTATTTGTAAATGGAGACACTTAATTAATATATGTGTGTGTGTATATGTGTTTGTATAAATAGCCTTGTTTAAAAATTTAAGCTGCCTTACCAAAATATGTATAAAAACAGGTATATGAGAAAACTCTTGAAAGGAAATATATTAGTTAGAGCAAAAAAGACTCATCAGAATTTAGTGTCTCAATGACCCTGGCTTCATCAGGATTGTTAACACATTTATATCGCAACTTAATGGGAACCATTTTTCCCAATCAACGCCCTTATGTTAACAGTAGACAATCTGCCAATTTGGGAGTTCATTTTGCTTGGTAATTCAGCCAGTCACATGTTGTATATTTGATCTTCAGCAATTTCACCCTTTGGCTACAAGAGAAAAGGGTCTCCTTCAGGGCATATACAGGAGCACTTAGGTTATTCATGAGGTTCTTGTATTGGGAATTTGAATATCTGAGTTACCCCTTTTTCATCACAATGTCCAGTGTCATTAGGAGCAACCAACTGATGTCATTATATGAGGAGGGACACCTCCCCCACCAAAAAAAAAATGGAATTATTTTTTGGAGGGCAGACCCCTTGTAGTAAAGTCTTCCCCCACTAGATAAGTGTTTAGGAACCCACTGGCATCAGTGTACCAGCTAGCATTGTTGTGAAAGGCTCTGTTTGGCAGTGAATTCAGTGAATTTTTTTTTGAAGATCCTTTCAGCATGTTTGCCCATTTCATAATGAGTCATTTACCCACACAGCACTGAATGTTCAGCAGTTTTTAACCAAAAACGGCATGACCCCTGTGCCCCACCCTCCCTATTCACCTGATCTCACCCTGAGCAACTTTTTGTTTTGTTTCCCTGGATGAAAAAAGTCTTCGAGGGTGAACGTTTTGCTGATGTGAAGAGGTGAAACAAAAAATGACAGAAGCACTAAAAGGCATCAAAATTGATGAGTTCAAAAACTGTTTTGAGCAGTGGAAAAAGCATCACAATAGGTATGTTGCATTATACCAAGAGTAGTTCGAAGGTGACTGAAGTTTAAACATGTAAGAATAAATATGCAGTTTTTAAAAATAAATAAATTCTGGGTTTTTTTGGGTCCTTGTATATCACTCATTTTTCAAAAATGTTTGAAAATATCATATACAGAGCCTCCTATAGCTCCTTGCTTCTTATAAGTGGTTGATTAAGTGTATCAGATGAAGATATTTTACATATGTCTATAAACAGTTCATGACATGAACTAACTGTTCTCTTTGCTGTTGAAATAGCATCATTAGCATCTTTTTTTTATTTGTATAAATTTAAGGGGTACAAGTGTAGTTTTGTTACATGGATATATTGCAGAGTGGTGAAGTCTGGATTTTTAATGTAACCATCACCCAAATAATGTGCATTGTACCCATTAAGTAATTTCTCATTTCTCACCCCCTCCCACTTTTGCAAGTATCCAGTGTCTATTGTTCTACACTCAATGTCCATTTGCACACATTATTTAGCTCCCACATATAGGTGAGAACATATGTTGACTTTCTAAGTTACTTTACTTAAGTATGGCCTCCAGTTCCGTCCAGGTTGCTGCAAAAGACATTATTTAATTCTTTTTTAATGGCTGCATAGTATTCCATTATCTCTCTCTCTCTCTCTCTCTCTCTCTCTCTATATATATATATATATATGTATATATATATACACCACACTTTCTTTATCCAATTACCTGTTGATAGACACTTAGGTTGATTCCCTATCTTTGCTATCTTTGATTGGGCTCATTGCCTGCTGAGTAACCATGGTGACATGGGCTGTGACAGTAGCAGAGATTGTGAGAAGTTTGTCTTGTTCCCAAGTGCTGTACCCTTGTTATCAGTAGATGTTGTAAAGGGCATTGTGGGTCAACTTTCAGGTTGATAGATGGTGCTTGCAGGTGAGAGCCAACTGTGGTAGTGATCTTTCTTTACCAGAAGCACGCTAGTGTCCCAGGTGATAGGTTGGGCTATGGAATGCTCTGGGGCAGTGGGGTGAAGCTGGGTAGGACTGGACTAGGCGAGCCTCCACTCTGGCCTCCCTATGGTGGGTGGAAGTACCAGCCATTACAGGGTTGGGGGGCAGTTCTCCGGCCCCTGAAAGAATGCCTCAGTGAGAGGAGAGTAACCACTGCTGAACAAAAGTCTTAGTATAGGGAATGAAACACAGTCCTAGCTTCATAGCCAAGCGAGTGAGAGTGGAACCTGCTTTGCTGCCATGCTCCAGACCCAGCATTGCTCTTCCCTTGGCCCAACTTTGGCAGTGAGTCAGGACAGTTGATTAAGTCACACTCAGTTTTCTTTTAGTCTGTGGCCTTAAAATTTTCTTCCCTGGTTAAAACTTCACCTCTCATGAAAATCTCCTGTTCCAGTCCTGTGAAGCAGGGAAGCCCAATTCCAATATTTGCCACTGGAACCCATGCTATGCTCATTTTTCAGTTCTGGCTATAGGAGCCCCTACCCTGCTTGAGATTAGATTGCCAATCCCCAGCCCAAGACTCTTTAAACCCATGGCTGATGCCTCTGCTAGCTGGCAGGAGCTTACACAGCTTGCTCTCACCTAGTATCAGAAATGGCTTCCTTCTGTTGGTGCCCAGGTCAGGGAGCATGCATGGGACACTTTTTAATGCCATTCCTCATAGTCTTCTCGCTGCTCCCCAAATTAAATCCAGGTCTTGGGAGAGTCAAGGTGCTTCCCTGTGGCCTGGAATATGCAGTTCCCCAGTGGGGATATGTGTGGTGAAGACAATCATTCCTCCTCTCCCGTAATGGGGATTCACTCATAGTTTTCAGCTGGACCCTGCCTTGCAGGCTGTTGCCCATTTTCCCCCCCAGTATCTGAAGAATTCTTTTGCTTTTCTTGAATAAAAGTTCAGAGTTCCACTCTCTACACATGATTTTGCTGTTTTCAAGTGGGCAAAGGGTGGTGGTAAAGCCTCTATTTTGCCATCTTGGGGGATAAAGTATGTCTTTAAATCTAATCATGTTAGACAGCCAATGCCAGAAACCACAGAATTAATTCGGAAGAGCTTCCTTAAAATTCTGTTGTTCTAGAAGCTCTGTCAGTACCAAAGTCTATATTAGTAAGGATTCTCCAGAGAATCAGAAATAATACACACACACACACACACACACACACACACACACACACAGAGAGAGAGAGAGAGAGAGAGAGAGATTTTATTACATGAATTGGCTCATGTGATTATTGAGGCTGAAAAGTCCCATGTGTCATCTGCAAATGGAGACTCAGTGGTATAATTCCAGTTTGAGTCCAAAGTCCTATGTACCTGGTGAGTTGATGATGTAAATCTTAGTCCAGAGGCAGAGAAGACCCATGTTCCAGCTCAAGCAGGCAGGTATGAAGCACAAAGGGGTGAATTCCTTCTTCTCTGCCTTTTTGTTCTATTCAGGCCTCAACAGATTGGATGATGACCACCTACATTGGGGAGGGCACTCTACTTTAGACTCAATCCACTGATTAAAATGCTAATCTCATCCAGACACACCCAGAAATAATATTAAATCTGGGCACTTTTTGGCCTGTCAGGCTGACACATAAATTAACTATTACAGAGGAAATAGCAAAAGAAAATTCAGTTGGATGATTATGTAAAGTGAATGTTATGAGGTTCTATAAATTTGCTACAAGTAGATAACAGATTTAACTGTGAATTTTCTGGCAGCCAGAGCCATAAAATAAAAATAAACCAGGTATTTAAACCTGATAGAAATTTTTCCTGTTGGGCTTCCAAAATGGGCACTGAAATGTGATAAACATCATTCCCAACAATATCCTTCTAGTACTTAAAATAATATATTTCTTAGGGGTGTATCTTGTAACATCCCCCAACATAGGCTGAGGGCATAATGCTAAAGGCATTTTGGTGAAAGCAATTCAGTTGCCACTTAAAAAAGTTTGACATACATAGAAGTCATCTGGTATAATTTAATTCAAGGATTTATTTTATATTATTTAAAATAGAGATATCAGAGGGATTTTCTCTTGTATGTAACCTGAGCTACTGTGGCTGATTTGTGTACTGTGTTGAAAAGGATCCTGAGAGTGTATCCAAACTTATTGAGAAGGAGGTAGGTCATTAATAGAGTCAATGAATGGGGATTATTGGTTCATGTGAATTAATCACCTTCAGACAAGCCTTTCTAAGTATTTTTTTTCTTCAGAGTTGTGGAGTATGTAAAGTGCCTTGCACATTGCCTGACCCCTAATTTGTGGGTAGTTGTTTTTCTTGTAAAAGAAGACTGCCTGCAGGTCAAATATGAACTCTCATATAAATTCCTAATCTTTCTTTTCCATATTCTCCTCTCTAAAGGCCTTATTTCCCGTGGAAAGACAGTCACACTACAATCGTTTTCTCTCTAGAGATGCTTGACACTTTTCATGATTTTAAACTTCTTTTGTTCTCCTCTACTTGAATATAACCTGCTTTAGGAAAGACTTCAAGTCTGATTAGTCTCTGCTTCTTCACAGAACCAAGTAGAGTGCTTATAAAACAAAGCACTAAATTACTACTATATTTGTTGAATGAAGTAATGTGAGTGATAGAAAACTGGGGAAAATAACTTTCTTACCTTAAAACTATCTTTTAGCTTTGATCAAAAAGTCATATTTAATTGCTTGGCATTCCCCAAGCCCTCAAATTCTCCCAAGCCTTTATGACTTTATGCCTTTATGCAGGTGATGCTGTTTTCTCTGTAACCCAGACCTTTTTTCTATTTGGTAGTACCTGTCAGGAAGGTTTGAGTGGCATGACTTCCATATTTATAGGCATCTCGTAGGGTTTTCTATAATAGCCCTTATTGTAATATAGTCATTTAATGTTCTCTTCCTTTTTCCTCATCACTGCAAATTCCTTGAAGCTAGGGATGGTTTTTTGTTAATTTTTGTTCTCCAACATCTTTGTACCATTAGTCATACAATAAGAAGCTCAATAACTATATGAATAAATGAGGGAGAAAAGATAATTAACAAAAGTATCTTCATAAATGAGAATTTAATATAATAAAAGTATATTTATCCTTAAATGAAAGTTTAACAGAAATAGCAAGAAAATTGTGAAAAACAATACAAAGATCACCTAATTCCTTATTTGCAAGACACTATGCTAAGTGGTTTACATACTTTCTCTCATTCGCTACTCACAAAAAGCTTTCTTGGTAGGTGAGGAAAGTGAGGTTCATAGATGTAATTTTCTCTAATTTAACTGATTCTCAAGTGATGGTTCTCAAGTGGAAGTGGAAATGGAGGATTTTCAGTTTCCAAAGGTCATACTTGCAACCATTGCATAGACATATTATCTTTTTACTCATCAACTTATGACATATAAAAAAATACACTGTTGAAAAATTCTTATTGAGTGATAAGATATAGAGGGATTTTTTTGATAAAGAAAATTGCATTTATTGCATTAATTGATTCTTCTTTTCATGAAAAAATTTCTCTGTAGCATGTGATACTATTTAATAGCATTTTACCCATAGTAGAGCTTTTTAAAAATTGAAGTCACTCCTTTTAAACTCTGTTGCTGCTTTATCAACTACATTTATGTAATGTTCTAAATCTTTTGTTATCATTTCAGTCATGTTCACAGTATCTTCACCAGGAGCAAATTCTATCTCAAGAAATCACTTTATTTGCTCCTTCACAAGAAGCAACTCCTCATCCCTTGAAGTTTTATCATGAGATTGCAGCAATTCAATCACAACTTCAGGCTTGTAATTCTTTTCTCTTGCTATTTTCCATATCTGCAGTTATTCTCTCTACTGAAGTCTTGAACCCCTCAAAGTCATCTATAAGGGTTGGAATCAAGTTCTTCCAAACTCCTGTTAATGTTGATATTTTGACCTTCTCCCATGAATCATGAATATTTCTTTTATTGATATTTAAAATGTTTCCGTTTTTATTTTATTTTAGAGATATGGGGTAAAAGTAAGGATTAACTACATATAGGCTTCATGCAGGTGAAGTTTGGGCTTCTAACTGGTCCTCCTTATCCTGATAGTGGACCTGGTACCCTTTGTGTTGTCACATGTCTCCACCTTCCTCCCTTCTTCCCTCCCTTAGCAGTGCCCAGTGACTGCTGATCTCTCCCTTGTGTTCATGTGATTATTGTTCAGGGCCTGCTTGTGAGTGAGAACATGTGGTATTCAGTTCTTTGTTTCTGTGATAGATCCCTTAGTATGATGATCTCCAACTCCATCCAGTTTGCTGCAGAGTCCATGATTTTTTCTTCTTCTGTGTAATATCCCATTGTGTATATGTACCCCTTTTTCTTTATCCAGTCCACTTTTGATGGACAGTAGGGTTAGTTCTATGTTTTAGCTATTGTGAATAGTGTGGCAATAAATGTTTGTGCAAGTGTCTTTTTGGTAGAATGATTTATGTTCTTCTGGGTATTCCCAGGAAGAGGATTGTTGGATCATATGGAAGGTCAATTTTTAGTTCTTTTAGGAATTGCCACACTGCTTTTCATAAAGGTTGAACTAATTTGCACTTCCACCAACAGTGCGAAAGTGTTCCCTTTTCACTGCACCTGCACCAGCACTTATTTTTTGACTTATTAGTGATAGCCATCCTTACGGGAATTAGGTGGTATCTCATTGTAGTTTTGATTTACATTTCTCTGGTGATTAGTGAGACAGCACTTTTTCATGTGTATTTTAGCTGCTTGTATGTCATCTTTTGAGAAGTGTCTGTTCATGTCCTTTGCCCACTTTCTAGTGTTTTTTTTTACATTGTTTTTTTCTTTCACTTTGTTTGAGTTCCTTGTACATCCTGGATGTTAAGCCTTTGTAAGATGCATAATTTGCAAGTTTTTCCCCATTCTGTGGGTTGTCTCTTTACTCTCCTAATGGTTTCTTTTGCTGTGCCAAAGCTTTTCAGTTTGATGTGGTCCTATTTGTCTATCTTAGCTTTTATGGTGTTTGTTTTTGGGGACTTGCTCAGGAATTTGTTTTCTACTCCAGTGTGTATAACTGTGTTTCCTTCCAGGATTCTTATAGTTTGAGGTTTTATGTTTAGGTCTTTGATCCATTTTGAGTTGATTTTTTAATATGGTGATAGGTAGGAGTCCAGTTTCACTCTTCTGCATGTGGCCAACCAGTTTTGCCAGCACCATTTGCTAAGTATGGTCTTCTTTCCCCAGTGATTGTTATTGGTGGCTTTGTCGAAGATGAGTTGGTTGAGAGACTGTTTTTGCTTCTGGAGTTTCTGTCCTGTTCCATTGGTATATGTGTCACTAAGATTCTTTTTCTTTTCACCTTTTAAATTTTGTATTTTACAATTGTGGGGTACAATTCAGGGTTAGGTATACAAATATTCATTGTGCAGATACCCTTGTTGATGAGGTGTGCCCCCCTTTCCCCAACTAATATTCTTAATAGTATCTATGGGTAATTCTTTTTTTAATTATTTTTAAATTTTATTTTATTTTAAAGATATGGGATACAATTCAGGATTAGGTATACAAGTGGCCATTGTACAGGTAAAGTTTGGGTCTCCCTTTGGTCCCCACTTCGCCTGGTTTGAGATCAGGTACTCTTATTGATGAAGTTTGTTGTGCCCCCCCCCCCCCTTGTTAGTTTCCCACTACTGCCAATCCCTTTCTTATAGTATTATAATAATTGTTCAGGGCCTACTTATGAGTGAGAACATAGGGTACTCAATTTTTTGTTTCTGTGATAGATCACTGTACTTTGCCCAGATCCACCAGAAGAATCACTATCTATGGCAACAATAGCATTACAAATGAATTTCTTAAATAATAAGACTTGAAAGTAGAAATTACTTCTTGATTCATGGGCTATTGAATGGATATTGTGTTAGTGGACATAAAAACAGCATTCATCTCCTTGTATATCTCCTTTAGAGCTCTTGGGTGACCAGGTGTATTGTCAATGAGCTGTAATATTTTGAAAAGAGTTTTTTTCTGAGCAAGAAGTCTAAACTGTGGGCTTAAAATATTCAGGAAAACATACTGTAAAAAGATGTGCTGTCATCCAGGCTTTGTTTCATTTCTAGAGCTTAGGCAGAGTAGATTTAGCATAAGTCTTATGGGTCCTAGAATTTTTAGAATGACAAATGAGCATTGGATTCAACTTAAAGTCACCAGCTGCCTTAGCACCTGACAAGGGAGTTAGCCTGTCCTTTGATGCTTTGAAGCCAGGCATATACTTTTCCTCTCTAGCTATGAAAGCCTTATATGGCATCTTTCAGTGGAAGGCTATTTTGTCTGCATTGAAAAATCTGTTGTTGTGTAGCCACCTTCAACAATGATCTTAGCTAGACTTTCTGGATAATTTCTTGCAGCTTCTTCATCTGCATTTGTTGCTTCACCTTGCACTTTAAAAAATCTGTATTTCTTTTTTATTTTAAAGATGTGGGGTACAATTCAGGATTAGGTATATAAGTGGTAATTGTATAGGTAAAGTTTGGGCCTCCCTTTGGTCCCCACTTTGCCTGGTTTAAGATCAGGTACACTTATTGATGTTGTGTCCCTGCCTCCTCACCTACCATGGCAGGATCCCACTACTGCCAATCCCTTTCTTATAGTATTATGGTAAATGTTCAGGGTCTGCTTATAGGTGAGAACATGTGCTACTCTGTTCTTTGTTCTATGATAGACTCTAAATCCATCCAAGTTGCTGTGAAGTCCATATGTTTGTCCTTCTTTATGGCTGTGTAATATCATTGTGTATATGTACCACATTTTAAAAATCCAGTTCAGTTTCAATGGGCAACACGGTTGGTTCCATGTTTTTGCTATTGTGAATAATGCTGCAATAAACATGCATGTGCAGGTATCTTTTTTGTAGAGTGACTTGAGTTCCTCCAGGTATATTCCCACTAGGGGGGTTGCTGGGTCATGTTAAAGGTCAATTTCCATGTTTTTGCTACTGTGAACAGTGCTGCAAAAAACATGGGTGTGCAGGTATCTTTTTTGTAGAATGATTCAAGTTCCTTCAGGTATATTCCCAGTTGGGGGATTGCTGGGTCATAGGGAAGATCAATTTCTAGTTCGATTTGAAATTGCCACACTGTTTTCCAAAGAGGTTGCACTAGTTTTCATTCCCACCAGCAGTGTAGAAGCATTCTTTTATCTCCACATCCTCTCCAGCATTTGTTGTCTGTTTTGTTCGTGATGGCCATTCTTACTGGGGTTAGGTGATATCTCAATGTGGTTTTTATTTGCATTTCTCTGGCAATTAGTGAGGCTGAGCACTTTTTCATGTGTCTGTTAGCTACCCATATGTCTTCTTTTCCGAAGTGTCATTCACGTCTTTTGCCTACTTTTTAATGGGACTGTTTTGTTCCTTTCAGCACATTTGGGTTCCTTGTAGATCCTGGTTATTAGGCCTTTGTCAGATACACTGTTGGCAATTTTTTTTTCCCATTCTGTGGGCTGTATCCCTACTCTCTTGATGGTTTCTTTTGCTTTGCAGAAGCTTTTCAGTTTGATGAGGTCTGGTCTGAGAAGAATGATGTTGTCTATCTTATCTCTCATGGCATGGGCACTTAGGGTGTTGATCAGGAATTGGTTGGCAGTTCTGATTTCCATAAGGATATCTCCTACATTTTCTAAGGTCTTATAGTTTGAGGTTTTATGTTTAGGTCTTTGATCCATTTAGAGTTGATTTTTGTGTATGGTGATAGGTAAGAGTCCTATTTTGATCTTCTGCATGTGTTCAGCCAGTTTTCCCAGCATCATTTACTGAATAGGTTCTCCTCTCCCCATTGAGTTGATGGTGGAAGCTTTGTGAAAGATGAGTTGGTTGAGAAATTGAGATTTTGTTTCTGGGATCTCTATCCTGTTCCATTGGTCTATATGCCTATTCTTGTACCAATACCAGGGTGTTTTGATTATTGTAGGCTTATAGTAAAGTTTAAAGTCTGGAATGTGATACCTCCTGCTTTGTTTCTTTTGCTAAGGATTGTTTTGGCTATTCATGGTTGTTTATGTTTCCATATGAATTTCTGTATTGTCATTTCCTGGTCTGAGAAGAATGATGTTGGTAATTTAATGGTTATTGCTTTGAATCTGTAGATTGCCTTTGGTAGTATGCACCTTGTACTTTGATGTCACAGAAATGGCTTCTTTCCTTAAACTTCATGAACCAATCTGTACTAACTTCACATTTTTCTTTTGCAATTTCCTCACTGCTCTCAGCCTTCTTAGAATTGAAGAGAATTAAGGCCTTTGCTCGGATTTAGGGTTTGGCTTAAGGGAATGTTGTGACTGGTTTGATCTAGCAAGACCACTAAAACTATCTCCATTTTAGCAATAAGGCTGTTTCACTTTCTTATTACTCATGTGCTTACTGGAGTAGCACTTTTCATTTCCTTCAAGTTTTTATTCACAACTCTGCTAACTGGTACAAAAGAACTAGTTTTTGGCCTACATCTGCTTTCAACATGCCTTTCAAGCTTAATCATTTCTTGCTTTTAATTTTAAATGAGAGACATTTGGCTCTTCCTTTCACTTGAACATTTAGAGGTTATTGTAGGGTTATTAATTGGCCTAATTCCAATATTATTGTGTCTTTGGGAATAGGGTAGACTGAAGAGACAGGGAGCGAGGAGGGAATGGCCAGTGGGTAGAGATTAGTTAGAACACACATATTTTTTGATTACGTTCACTGTCTTACATGGGTGCAGTTAGTGGTACTCGACAACAGTTATAATAGAAATATAAAAATTAGTGATCCCAAATCAGATAACAGATATAATAATAATGAAAAAGTTTGGAATATTGCAAGAATTACCAAAATGTGCCACAGAGATATGGCACTGACAGATTAACTGGATGCAGTGTTGCCATAAATCTTCAATTTGTAAAAAACTCAATATCTGTAAATTGCAATAAATGAAGTGCAATAAAATGAAGTATGCCTATAATTAAATACTATTTCTGGTTGCCATCATATGCAATTTGAGTATTGTTTCATTAATGATATGAGTATATGTTTATTGAATATGAGAAAGCAGCATAATATATACTTTAAATTAATTGGTTAGATATTTAATATGTTTTATTAAATTACTGTGGCATTCTAAAAGGACCAGTGAAATAAAGCTATGTATCAGATACTTATATATCATTTCAAAACAATGGAAATAAAAACCTAGCTTTTATTTTTTAGCTAGAACATTTATTCCTCCACCGATATTTGTTATGTTTATTTGTGTAATTAAAAAAAAAATGTTATATTTCCTTTTGAAAAAAATAGTCTTTATTTTTGGCATAGTATAAAAATATGCCATGATTTTGTTAGAAATCAGGGTTTTAGGCTTAACATCTCACCTAAACCTTTTTATTATTATTTTTTAATGAGAGGCAGTATAGTATAATGTCCAAACCACAGGTTTTGGTTTTAGGCATAACCTGGCTTCAAATATCATCTTTGGCAGTTACTTATTCTATAACATGTGTGAAATCACTTAAAATTTTCTCATCTACAAAATGAGAAAATTAATATTCCTTTTGGATAATTATTATACAAATTGGGGATAATATATAAAAAAAGGCATAGTGCAATGCCTGGCAATTAACCTCAGGTAGTTATTTTGGTACATATACGATATAATTTTATGGATATGAAAATATGCCAGGTACATTTCTGGGTATATTTGTATATGTTAGCATCAAACTTTAAACAGTCCTACAATGTGGAAACTTTAGATTGGTCTCCCTCCAGAATCATACCATGAGCTAAGGACTTAAGTAAAGGTTGTGTTTTTAAATTGGGTTTCAGGAAGCTCATGTGAGTGAGTAGTAATAATTAGCCAGGAAAAGAAGAAAAGCCAATATAGAGTATGTTCATGAACAGATACAGCAGTGACTGTAGGTAGGTTAATCTTGGTGGGATGGAGTCTATGCTGTAGCTCTCATGCATGGCTTCTCTATCTTTGCCACTATGGATAATTCCTTTTTCATTCTATTATGTGATACTGACTGGCTGATGTACACTGCATGAGTCATCCCATCCACCACAGAGGAGACACCTTTATTCAATGTCTCCTCTGTGGTAGATGTTGTTGGATGAAAACTGAAGATTTACAACATATTTTTTTAAAAATTAAGACTTGGTAATCAAATATCTGCCTTCTTTGTACTCATTCCCATAGCTGCATTCACTTGCCCCTGCTTCAAACGTCCATGTTTCCAGTCTTCCAATCTTGCTCTTTTCAGTCCCCTGACCCACCAACCTGTCGTCATTTGCCATTGCCAAAAGTCCATATATATCCTTATCTCATGCTACTTCTCCCTCCCTACAAGGGAGATGAGTAAGTGAACTGCTTTAAGTTTTATCCACTGGAAGATTTACCACTCATCGCAGTCTTTAGAGACCACTGAGTGGGACTATCAGGCTGCAACTAGTCTTTAAACAAATAGCAATATACCAAAATAGCCCATTTGTTAATCAGGCCTGAGTTTTCCTTTCTCGTTAGTCTTAGGAAACCTTCTTTGAAACCATAGGTGTGAGCTGAGGGAAAGGCGTTGGTGTAACAGAGGTAGGTAACATGGGAGCCTGGTCTACCTGTCACATAAATAAAAGAGTTTCTTGATGTCCCATGATCAGATGCTCAGCATCTAGTAGTGCCCAGGGTCTTGTCAGTAGCTCCTTTTCTCGTGGTACTTTTGTACTGCAGAAGGCATTCCTTGCTCTGGAGGTACAGAAGTCTACTTGTCAGAGATTCTTAAGGATCTTATAGATGCCTCTAACACCATTGGATCTGTTTGGTCTGTTGAGTCTTCTTTTGCCCAGTCAAAATTTTCTGTCTTCTGAATCTCCTGATAAAAGAAGTCAGTGCAATATTACTAAGTGTGAAATAGGCCACAAATACAGAGATCCACCATGTGTTGTGTTTCTTTCTTTTCTCCTCTCCACCTTTATTGGGGGATATAATTGAGAAATTAAAATTATATATATTTAAGGTATACAATGTGATATTTTTATATATGTATACATTATGAAATTGCTGTCACAATTAAATGAATTCATGTGTTCATTACCTCACATAGTTACCTTTTTTAGTGGTAAGAACACTTAAGATCTACTCTCAGCAAATTTCAGCTATTCAGTAGAGTTGTGCTTCTTTTTTTGTGGCAGGAGATGCACAGTACAGTAACTTGTCTTTCACCTTAGAGGAGATGTCTTGGCATATCCCATTTAATACTTAAAAACTCTATTATGTGACAGGCCCCTGAATGTTGGTAAGATTTATAACCCATACTTTGGCAGGGATCTATCTTAATAGGAGTTTATGAGTTGAATTTTGCTCCCATCTTTTAAAAAAGAATATGTATTGATGTCCTAAATCCTGGTGCCTGGGAGTGTGACCCTATTTGGAAATTGGGTCTTTTCAGATGTAATCAAACGAAGATGATACTGGATTAGTGTCCTTATGCAGAAATGACTGGTGTCCTTATTTCTCTAGTTGGTTTCAAGGAAAGACTATTATCCTTCCAAGAAAGAAGAGACTGTCTAAATCAAGGTGAGCTCCTGTCTTTGAAGTTTGCAAATCAAGTCAGGTTAAGAAGGTAGGGACCTATGCATGGAGACCAAGGCAAAAAATTTGAGGCATAAGATTAGATATGTGCTAATTGCATTGGTGGCTGGCTCATGGAAACCATGAAATATCTCTGGCTATACCTCCTTAAAGACCTATGGATTCAGGTCAGGAATGATAGAAGATGGGAACTAGGTAAGGTCTAATACCACTGTCTTATCAGTCATGTCTGAACATTTGTTTGCTCTGAAAATCTATTTTAGATGAACCAGACCAGATAGAAGCCAGAATATGTTGGTCTGGTAATTATTAAAAAACATCACTTAGGAACAGATGTCAGATAAGTGGATTAGGAATTTTAGCCATGATCTTTGATGGAGAAGCTATGAGTACTTTTGCTTCACAGACAAAGACAGATTTGGCTTAATAATGAAGTAGATTTCTTCTTCCAAGTTGGATCTTCTGTATCCTGGTCAACAAGGACCATACCCAGGAACTTCTCTAAGTCATTGTTCTGTTTACAACCTTAAACCTCATTAATAATGTTGTAGGACCAAAAAAGTTTTAAAATTAGTGATAAAATTTTATTGATATAACAAAACTCTCCTGGGTGGAGTTTGAGAATAGTGTTTCTAAAATTGTTCTTTGCTGTTTGGGTACATCACATATACAGACACACACACATATATAGACATGCACTCCTTATTTGGTGAGGCATTTTTAAGAGTTGCTTAGACTAAAGCCTTAAGGATGGTGGCCTCAAGAGATAGATCAGTGATAGGATCAACAGGGCTTGGAGAATAAAGAGAGGCTTTGGCAGTAATTGTGTTTATCATTAATAAAGTTGGAAAAATGAACTGAGCCAGGGAATGCAGTTTAACAAACACTTTTTGAGCACCTTTCTTATTGAGCGGGAACAGCATGTACTTTGCATAGCCCATTGCAAATGAAAATGAAATTTCAAGATGTTGACAGCAGAATAGTAAACCAAACATGGGGCTTTCTGAGCTTGAGATCCTGTGTGACTGTGCAAGTCACATGCCCATGAAGCCAGTACTGATAGTAGACCCTGGGAATGCAAAGGTAAATAAGTCATGATCCCTGACTTTGATAAGCTACTTAAGGAAGGCTATTTAACTCTTTGTATCATAGAAAACTTAGAGACAGATGCATTTTCAAATATGAATAGAATTCAGTCAGATCAAAGGATATAAAGGCACTTTAAACCCAGGGACAGCATGAGCAAAGTGCTAGTTTGGTGTTGCTGGAGCAAATGTTCAATGAAGAATATGATAATATACAAATTTATAAAAGCAGAAGAGCCAGATCATTAAGGGAGTTGTATACTACAATAAGGAACTTAGGCTCTATTCTGTAGGTGGTAGGGAATCACTGAAGGGTTTTAAACAAGGGAGTAACATATTCATACTTCAGAAAACCTCTGTGGACCCACTGTGGAAAACACTTGGAAGGAGACTAGATCTAGATAGGGATAGAATAATATATTTGAGAAATTCCAAGGGTCTGCATATTGTGTAATTTGCCCTGATGACTCAGGGTTACTATCAAGAACATTGTTTTTACTATGTTATATATCTTGTTAGAGAATCAATAAGTATGTTTTGATGATTATAACATCCCTATGAGAAGTTGGGGTATATAGTATTGGTTACTACTATATACATTTATTAACTAGTTTAGTCACTAACTATTGAATATCTATAGTAGGAAGTGTAATATGGTGATCAAGTGGGCAGGCTTTGGAGTAAAATGGCCTAGATTTAAATCCTAGCTCTACTACTTTCTGGTTATTGACACTGTATAAGTTGTTTCATGGTTTTTTACTTTAGTTTCCTCATGTATGAGATGGGGATGATAATAGTGCCAACCTCAAAGGATTATAAGGAAGATTAGATGAGATGACACATATAAAACAGCAGTTCCTAGTATGTGACAACTGCCCAATAAGTATTAGTTATTACATAAGATACAGGAATAAGCCATAAAGAAGGACAAACATATGGACTTTGCAGCAACTTGGATTGAATTAGAGTCTATCATACTCAGTGACCTATAACAGAAACAAAGAAGAGTACCATATGTTCTCACCCATAAGTGGGCCTTAAACAATTATCACAATACTATAAGAAAGGGATTGGCAGTAGTGGGAAACTGCCAGGGGAGATGGGGTGGGATTGGCAGTTGAGGGAAACTGCCAGGGGTGTGTGTGGGGGGGGCACAACTCATCAACAAGGGGATCTGCATAATGAACATTTGTATACCTAACCCTGAATTGTACCCCACATATTTAAAATAACAAATTCAAAAGTTAAAAGAAAAATAATTTATGAAAATGCCTGGCATACTATAGCCAATCATTCTTCAGTGACTGAATTTATTTGACCATCTGGTTTTTATATTATTAATTTTAAAAAAAACATTTAAAAAAGATACAGGAATAGATAATGGACACTTTAGTGAGAGATATATGCAAACAGAGAATTATAGTACAAACAATTTATAGAATGCCTTAGTCTATTTGGATTGCTATAACAAAAATACCAGGTGGCTTAAGCAACAAACATGTATTTCTTCCAGTTCTGAAGGCTGGGAAATCCAAGATCAGGACTGGCAGATTTGGTGTGTGCTGAGGGCCTGTTTTCTGGTTCATAGACAGCTGTCTCTTGCTGTGTTCTCTCATGGTGGTATGAGGATGAAAGAGCTCTGTGGGGTCTTTTATAAGGGCACTCATCCCATTCATGAAGTCTCCACCCTCATGACCTAATCACTTCCCCAAAACTCTACCTCCTAATACAGTCTCATTGGGGTTAAGATTTTAATCTAACCTGATGTGGGAGGTTGGGTAGGAGACAAACATTTGGTCAGTGACATGGAAACTAAGGTGGAAGAGAGAGATACTCTGGGTAATTCATGCTCTGCTGGGCATATAATTTTCTTGACCTTTCAAGTCCATGTTCTTTAGACTTGAAAAATGCAGTGCTCTTAGATTGTTTTGGTATTCATAAGAAGAACCAAATTTAGAAGAATATTTGGATTATTTTAGTTAACAATGTTCCCCTTTGGCTTCAGGAGTTAACATTGTAGTAGTAGGAAAAGCACAATGTATGGAGTCAGATGACCTGGCTTTGAATCCTAGCCTGACCTGATCTTGGGAATTACTTTGGCTAAAATACAAAAATACTTCACAAAGTTTGAAAAAGGTGACTAATTATACTTAGCATTAAAAAAATGAAATGCCTAATCTATGCCAGCCTTTGAGCAAAAAGTTTTAAATATATTATATATAATACTTTCCTTTTCCAAATTTCCTACACCAGGTTAGGGTCCCATTTAGACAGACCTATAGCAGTCTATACACTTCACACTCTACTAGAAGTACTCCCTTAAATACTTCAAGTTTGTGTGCTCTGTGTATCTGTTGTTTACAATTTCATAGCAAATGCTTAATCCAGAGCCTGGTACATAATAAGTGTAAAATTAGCATATATTAAGTGTCTATAATTATCACAACAATTCTGCAAAGTAATACTTAACCAGTGCTGCTTCACAAGTGAGGAGAAGAGGTTAAGCATATGTTAAGATTACACAGCTTCTAAGAGGTAAAGCCAGGATTTGAATCAGGATCTGCTGATCAATGGCTAACAACTAAAAGTCAGTCACAGCCGGGCTCGGTGGCTCAACCTGTAATCCCGTGCCTTGGGAGGCTGAGGTGAGTGGATTGCCTGAGCCCGCGGGTTCGAGACCCGCCTGGGCAAGCGAGACCTCATCTCTACGATAAATCAAAAAATTAGCCGGGCGTGGTAGTGCGTGCCTGTAATTCCAGCTACTTGGAAGGCTGAGGCGGAAGGATTGCCGGAGCCCAGCAGGTCGAGGCTGCGGTGGCTGGGAGCAGCCTCTGTACTCCAGTCTGGGCGACAGAGTGAGACTCCAACTCAAAAAAAAAAAAAAAAAAGTCAGTCACAGGCATTGTGCGAGGCCCACTACATACTTTTACATTCTTTATCTCATTGACTTCTCACATCTTATGAGGTAGGTATTATTACTCTGTCTTACTTATGAAAAAGCAGAAGCCTAAAGTAAAGAAATTTCCCCATGTCTATAAAGTAAACTAACCAAACATCAGGCTACATATTTGAACTCAGGTTGAGTATGATTGAAATAATCAGAATGTTAAACAGCAATGTAGAATTTACTGTTTGCGATGCACAGTTCTGAGTGCTTGACATGATTACTTTATTTAATTCTCATATCAACCCTGTGAAATAGACAGTATCATTATTATATGCATTTAACAGATGTAGACACAGATATAGAGAGGTTGAATACTTTCATCAAGATCACACTACTAATTGGAAGTAGAGCTGGGATTCAAACTCTGTCGGTCTGGCTTCAGAATCTGTCCTTGAAACCACTGCACTATGTGGGGGTCATAATTCATATAAAAGCACTTATCTTATCTTGATATCAGACACATAGCAATAGTTTCATAATTTTTGAGTTTTGTATTTAAGTCTTTATAACTTCTGAGAAAAATAAGATTGTTATACATTTAAGTAAAAAATATGATACTCAATTCCCTAAATTTCAAAACAATATGATTTTAGGAGAAAATAGATTAGACTGGCTATTGATCACTACAAAGAGCTTATGACCATTAACCTTTAAAATTTTCTTGCAGAAAATTATAGTGTTGTTCAGAGACATTCAAAAATATTTAAAATTCAGATAATATCTTGCAGTATGTGAGGCCTCGGTTTATAGCTTCTCTAAGAAAAAAGCACAACAAAACTTTTAATTTGCTTTACGATGAAACTTATCCCCTTATTCTCACAGAAATGAGATGAGCTGTCCTCTTTAAAGATTGTGCGAAGATACTTTTCAGGGTTTTAAGGATGTGTGTAATTTAATGGTGGCAGAGTCCTTGATTTCTTTTAGGGATGAGACAGAACCTTCCTTTTTTCTTCTCTATCAATCTATAAACCAGCATATATATTTTAGGTGTCTATTCTGTGGGAAGAATACAACATACAGTTCCTGACTTGATGGAGTTTAGTGAGAAAGACAAAGGCCGTGATTAAATTGACCATGTAATTTATCATCTAAATCAGATAATTTTGCCAGAACAAATACTAAATTGGAAGTGATACTGAGACAGCAGACATACTCAAGGACTTGTCTGAGGCTAACTACAATGTCTAGTTCCTCTAGTTCTAATAGAAGTAAGTACAGGGTGATAAGATAGCATAGCAAAAGCATATATTTTTCAGTAGTGTGTTGGGGAAGTGGTGCAGGTTGGCAGATAGTGTTTCTTAGAGGAGGCTACCATGAGCTAAGTGTTGAAGGATTAGTAAGAATTAGCCAGGTACAGTTGAACCTTTGGAAAAGACCACCTAGTTCTCATACTATCACACAGAAGGACATGAATGCTAAAGAGATAATGGTACTATCAGGGAATGGAAAGCTGCAACCAGCTCTTGGAAATGGAGAATATTCCTGAGAGCAAGGACTCATTAAAACTTTGTTGATTAAATAAACTTTCTTTTCCTTTACCTCAAAATTTATTTCTAATATATGTAATCTCTCATCCTTATCTCCTTTCACAAAGAAATAAGTGTATTATCTTTTCCCCCTTTGAGCAAATATTGTAAGGATTATACTTTTTTTGTTTGAGTTGGAGTCACCCAGGCTAGAGGGCAGTGGCAAGTTCCTGGCCACCGTAGCCTCCACCTGCTGGGCTCAGGTGACCCTTCCACCTTAGCATTCCAAGTAGCTGGAACCATAGGCACGCACCACCATGCCTGGCTAATTTTTTGATTTATTGTAGAGTTGAGGTCTCGCCAAGTTTCCTAGTCTGGTCTCGAACTTACAGGCTCAAGCAATCTCTCTCCTTGGCCTCCCAAAGTGCTGGGATTATAGGAGTGAGCCACCACGCCTGACCTGAAAATACCTTTTTTATTTTACTTTAAAGATGCGGGGTATAATTCAGGATTAGGTATACAAGTGGTATGATGATACCTTTTATATGTCCATATTCTGAACCTGGTTTTTATGTGTCTCCTCTCATGGTCTCCTCTCTGTAAGCTCACCCTTCATCACAGTTCTGTCCTGTGGATCCTTCTGGCTTATGTGTATTGCTGCACTGTTTGTTTTACTAGTCCAAAGTTTTGGTCCTGATCAATGGGCTTAGCCTCTTGTCTTTCCTGGAGTTTTCCCCCATAGGATAGTAGTAGGAAAATGTATTAGGCAATACATTTTGTTTCCCTCTGTGTGTAATTAAGTGGATGATTATAATATCTCATAACCTTTTCAGTCCTATAACTTCTGTCAAATAAAAGTTCCTCATAACGAGTGTCCTTGGACATGTACAGCATGTTTTTAACTGATCTCTTAAATTTAACCCCACTTCTCTCTGGTTCATCCTCCAAAATGCCACCAAAGCTAAAATGCCAATTACCTGATCGTATTACGTTATTACTTAAAGTTCGTCATGACTCCCCATTGTCTTCAGGATAAAATCCAAATGCTTTTATTTAATAACCTCTTTAACATAAGATCTGATATTAATTTCCTTCTTATTTATACTATTGCTTCATGCCAGAACATGCTACCTTACAAAGCCATTATCTCTTTTAGAGAAATAACAAAAAAACACATTGAGGAGAAAAAAATAGCATGGTTATGAACTATAAAGTATTTCACCATGTCTAAAAATTCTGTTGGAGAAATATTGGTAAGTTTGAAACTGTAGACCAATAATTTAATTTTGTTCTTTATTTCTGACTCATAATTGAAACAAACCTGAACTTTATTATAGTAGAGTTTTCATTTGTTTATTAGATGACTGATTTCCTTACTCAATTATGAGGGGGAACCAAAATCCTGGAATTTATTTATTTATAAAAAGTTATATATTCTTACATGTTTAAACATCAGTCACTTTCAAAGTACTCTCTGCTTGATGCAATACACCTATCGAAATGCCTTTTCCATTGCTCAAAACAGTCTTTGAGCTTATCAATTTTGATGTCTTTTAGTGCTTCTGCCTTTTTTTTTGTTTCATTTCTTCCACAACGGCAAAACATTTTCCTTTGAGGATTTTTTTCATCTCAGGAAACAACAACCAAAAAAAGTTGCTTGGGGTGAGATCAGGTGAATAGGGAGGATGGGGCATGGGGATCATGCTGGTTTTGGTCAAAAACTGGTCAACCCTCAGTGCAGTGTAGGCAGGTGCACTCATAAATCACCCGTCATGAAATGGGAAACATGTTGAAAGAATTGCCAAAAAAATTTCACTGAAGCCAAATGCAGCCTCTCACAACAATGCTAGCCAGTACACTGATGCCAGTGGGTTCCTAGAACACTCACCTAGCAAGAAAATCCTTCTATAAGGGACCTACCTTCTAAAAGATAATTCATATAATCTATATATACACACTTATGTATCCATTTGCATATTTTTCTTTTTCCCATTTTCTCAGGAATAATAACCTTTTCTACAGTAACATTCCCAAACCTAAAGGGCTTGGAAGGAACAATTGAAGTATGAACTGTGTTTAATGAAATCTTGTTTGTACACATCTTCAACTGCTCTTTTTAAGACATCTGAAACACTGCTTTGAAGGAGGACTTCCAGTGCATATAAACCACCTTCTGATGCTTTAGTAGTAAATAATTGCAAAAAGGAGACCCATCTCTTGATTAAATATGGTTGATTGAGTTTGTTTGTAGCCCTTTTTTTTCTAATAACAATTTAAGGTACTATTAGATTTATTATAGTATGTGTATTAGTTTAAATTCTAAGACATTTTTTTCAAATGATAACTAGAAAATGATGATTTTCAATTAGAATTTGCTTTTTACTATTATTTTATATTTTTATTATTTCTGCTTCCGTTTGAAAATAAAGTTAATTTTTTTTTTTAAATTTTAAAGATGTGGGGTACAATTCAGGGTTAGGTATACAAATGTTCATTATGCAGGTACTCTTGTTGATGAGGTGTGCTTCCCCACCCCTGGCAGTTTTCCACTGCTGCCAATCTCACTCTCCGCCTCCCTTAGCAATTTCCCACTATTGCCAATGCCTTTCTTATAATATTATAATAATTGTTCAGGGTTCGCTTATGAGTGACAATGTGTGGTATTCAGTTCTTTGTTTGTGGTAGATCACTCAGTATTATAAACTCTAAGTCCATCCAAGTTGCTGTGAAGTCCATAATTTTGTCCTTGGCTGTGTAATATTCCATCGTGTATATGTGCCACAATTTTTTTATCCAGTCCTCTTTTGATGGGCAGCATGGTTGGTTCCATGTTTTTGCTATTGTGAATAATGCTGCAATAAACATGCATGTGCAGGTATCTTTTTCATAGAGTGATTTGAGTTCCTCTGGGTTTGTTCCCAGCAGGGGGAGTGCGGGGTCCTATGGAAAGTCAGTTTTTAGATCTTTTAGGAATCACCACATTGTTTTCCAAAGAGGTTGTACTAGTTTACACTCCCACCAACAGTTTAGAAGTGTTCCCTTTTTGCTGCGTTCTCTCCAGCATCTTTGTTTTTTGAGTTATTGATGATGGCCATCCTGACTGGAGTTACAGGTATCTTAGTGTTGTTTTAATTTGCATTTCTTTGCATTTTTTTATGACTACTGAGGCTGAACATTTTTTCATGTATATGTTGACTGCTCATATGTCTTCTTTTGAGAAGTGTCTGTTCATATCTTTTGTCCACTCTGTAATGGAGCTGTTTGTTTTTTTCTTTTCAGCATGCTTGCATTCCTTGTAGATCTTACATGTTAGGCCTTTGTCAGATACACAGTGGGCAAATACTTTTTCCCAGTGTGTGGGCTGTCTCCCCGCTCTCTCAATGGTCTCTTTGGCTTTTCAGAAGCTTGTCAGTTTGATGAGGTCCCACTTGTCTATCTTCTCTTATGGGATGGGCACTTGGAGTATTGATCAGGAATTGGTTGCCAGTTCCAACTTCCATAAGGGTGTCTCCTGCATTTTCTAAGGATCTTGTGGTTTGAGGTTTTTATGTTTAGGTTCTTGATCCATTTAGAGTTGATTTTTATGCATGGTAATAGGTAGGGATCTTGTGTTAATCTTCTGCATGTGACCAGCCAGTTTTCCCAGCATCATTTACTGAATAGGTTCTCCTCTCCCCATTGGGTTGATGGTGGAAGCTTTGTCGAAGATGAGTTGGTTGACAAATTGAGGTTTTGCTTCTGGAATTTCTATCCTGTTCCATTGGTCTATATGCCTGTTCTTGTACCAATACCAGGCTGTTTTGATTATTGTAGCTATATAATAAAGTTTAAAGTCTGGCAGTGTGTGATACCTCCTGCCTTTTTTTCTTTTCTTTTCTTTTGTTTTTCTGAGGATTGTTTTGGCTATTTGTGGTCATTTGTGTTTCCATATGAATTCCTGTATTGTCATTTCCCGGCCTGAGAAGCATGTTCCTGGTAGTTTAATGGGTATTGGGTTAAATCTATTGGTTACCTTTGGTAGGATAAACATCATAACAATGTTTATTCTTCCAATTCATGAGCATGGAATATTTTTCATTTGTTTGTGTCATCTTTGATTTCTTTGAGTAGTGTTTTGTAGTTGTCGTTGTAAAGGTTTTTCACTTCTCTGGTTAGGAAGATGCCATGGTATTTCCTTTTTTTGTGGCTATTTGGATGGGACTGTGCTTTTAATTTGAGTTTCTGTTTGTTTATTATTGGTGTATAGGAATGCGACTGTCTTTTGCACATTTATTTTATACTCTGAGACTTTGCCAAAGTTCTTTATCAGTGCAAAGAGGTTTTTGACAGATTCTCTTGGGTTTTTGAGTTATAGAATCATGTCGTCTGCAAAGAAGGATAACTTAACTTCCTCTTTTCTTATTTGGATACCCCTGATTTCCTTCTCTTGTCTGATTTTTTTTTATATACATAAATTTTTTATTTTAAAATGTGGTGTACAATTCAAGGTTAAGTATACCACTGTTCATTATGCAGATACCCTTGTTGATGAGATGTTCCCCCCATTCCCTGGCAGTTTCTCATTACTGCCACTCCCGCCCCTACCCTCTTCTGGCAGTTTCCCATTACTGCCAATCCCTTTCTTATAGAATTATGAAATTTGTTCAAGGTCCGCTTGTGAGTAAGAACAAGTGATATTCAGTTCTTTGTTTCTGTGACAAATCACTCAGTATTATAGCCTCTAAGTCAATCCAAGTTGCTGCGAAGTTCATAATTTTGTCTGTTATGGCTGTATAATATTCCATTGTGTACAAGTACCACATTTAAAAAAATCTAGTCCTCTTTTGATGAGAAACACGGTTGGTTCCATGTTTTTGCTATTGTAAATAATGCTGCAGTAAACATGCATGTGCAGGTATCTTTTTCATAGAGTGATTTGAGTTCCTCTGGGTATATTCCCAGAAGGGGGATTGCAGAGTTGTATGGGAGGTCGATTTTTAGATCTTTTAGGAATCGTCACACTGTTTTCCACAGAGACTTTACTAGTTTACACTCCTACCAACAGTGTAGAAGTGTTCCCTTTTCACTGAATCCTCTCCCGCATCTATTGTTTTTTGAGTTATTGATGATGGCCATCCTGACTGGAGTTAGGTGGTATATCAGTATGGTTTTAATTTGCATTTCTTTGATGAATAGTGAGGCTGAGCATTTTTCATGTATCTGTTGGCTGCTCCTATGTCTTCTTTTGAGAAATGTCTATTCGTAATTCATATCTTTTGCCTAGTTTGTACTGGGGTTGTTTGTTTTTTTCTTTTTGGCACGTGTGAGTTCCTTGTAGATCCTAGGTGTTAGGTCTTTGTAAGACATACAGTTGGCAAATATTTTTTCCCAGTCTGAGGACTCTCTCCCTGCTCTCTTGATGGTTTCCTTGGCTTTGCAGAAGCTTGTCAGTTTGATGAGGTCCCACGTGTCTATCTGATCTCTTATAGCATGGGCACTTGGGGTTTTTTTTTTTATCAGGAATTGGTTGCCAGTTCCAATTTCCATAAGGGTGTCTCCTGCATTTTCTAAGGATCTTATGGTTTGAGGTTTTATGTTTAGGTCTTTGATCCATTTAGAGTTGATTTTTGTATATGGTGATAGGTAGGGGTCTTGTTTTAATCTTCTGCATGTGGCCAGCCAGTTTTCCCAGCATCATTTACTGAATAAGTTCTCCTCTCCCCAGTAGTGGTTGATGGTGGAGGCTTTGTTGAAGAGGAGTTAGTTGAGAAATTGAGGTTTTCCTTCTGGAATCTCAATTCGATTTCATTGGTCAATATGCCTGTTCTTGTACCAATACCAGGCTGTTTTGATTATTGTAGCTATATAATAAAGTTTAACGTCTGGGAGTGTGATACCTCCTGCTTTGTTTATTTGCTGAGGATTGTTTTGGTTATTTGTGGTCATTTATGTTTTTATTTGAATTTCTGTATTATCATTTCCAGGTCTGACAAGAGTGATGTTGGTAATTTAATGGATATTGTATTGAATGTGTAGATTGCCTTTGGTAGGATGGACATCTTAACAATGTTGATTCTTCCAATCCATGAGCATGGAGTATTTTTCCATTTGTTTGTGTCATCTTTGATTTTTTTTGAACAGTGTTTTGTAGTTTTTGTTGTAAAGGTCTTTCACTTCTCTGGTTAGGAAGT
>CAUYQG010145056.1:0-25214 GCA_963574415.1 Tarsius wallacei | reverse complement strand
CCAGGCTGGTTTTGAACCCCTGGGCTCAGGCAATCCTCTCACCTCAGTCTCCCAAAGTTCTGGGATTACAGGCTTGAGCCACCATGCCCAGCCTTCTTGTATCATTCTTTATGCTCACTTTCATAAATGCCATCTAATTTGATTAACAAAATTTATGAGGTAGACGTGCCATGGACAGTGGATGAGACATCTTTTGCTGTGTACTGTTCTGTGTCCTTTTATGAGACGCTCAGTCAGGTGTGGCCACAACAGGTGACCTGGGAGAGGCTCAGGAACACAGTTGATGATACTCACAGGGCCTGAAACAGGAGGCATGGCACACCAGTCAGGGCTCCGGGGAAGCACCGACGTGGGTCAGGCCGGAGGGGCAGGAGTGAGACGAGAACTTAGACCACAACCTTTACTGGCATTTCCACAGAAGCAGCAAAGGCAGACAAGATCTATAGTTGAGGATTGGTTCACTGGAATAATTTTAATGGGCTCTAAACTAGAAGGGTGGTCTTTAGTTACCTGGCCCTGAGATGATGAAGGTGGAAAAATATTGCCTCCTGGGTGCAGGGCCAGATCGAGAGGGCATGGCTATGGGGTTGGTCAGTCTGCACATCAAAAGCATACTGAGCTCCTATTTTTTCTTTAAATTATTAATTTATTTTTGAGTCAGGGTCTCACTCTGTTGCCCAGGCTGGAGTGCAGTGGCACGATCACAGCTCACGGCAACCTGGAGCTCCTGGGCTCAAGCCATCCTCCCACTTCAGCTTCCCAAGTAGCTGAGACTAAAGGCACACACCACCACGCCCAGCTAATTTTCTTGACTTTTTGTAGAGATAAGGTCTCGCTGAGTTGCCCAGGCAGATCTCGAACCCCTGAGCTCAGACAGTTCTCTCGCCTCAGCCTCTCAAAGTGCTGAGATTACAAGCGTGAGCCACTGCAGCCAGCCTGGAAAAGCTATTTACTATTTCTTAGAATTGGCTAACCCCAGGAGGGGCAGTCTCTCCCCAGCCAGAAAGGTTTTTTAAGATGTCAAAACATCATAATACACAGAAAGTAAAAATAAAATAAACAATACTCATCACAAATTGCCTCCAAACAACCAACAAACATTGGTCATGTGCGTTTCCGTGTGTCAGGACCTGGGCAGCTTGCCAGGCCCTCCAGCCCAGGGTCTCTCCCCAGGCCGCAATCATGGGGTCAGCAAGGAACACAGGCCCCTCAAGATCTGACGGACCTGGATCCCCTGTCATGCTCTTTCAGTGGCGGCATTCAGTTCTTCAAGGGCTGATAGCCTGAGGGCCTCTGTTCCGGCCACCTGAGGCTTCCACAGAGCAATTCACAACACAGCTGGCCTCAAAGAGAGTGAGCTGAAAC
Organism: Tarsius wallacei; assembly: GCA_963574415.1. Lineage (NCBI taxonomy): Eukaryota > Metazoa > Chordata > Mammalia > Primates > Tarsiidae > Tarsius > Tarsius wallacei. Next base: position 23,849 of record CAUYQG010145056.1, on the reverse strand, counting down.
CAGTGAGAGAGTCAGCAAGACAGAAGTCACAGTCTTCTTTTTAAATTAATATTTTGCAGGGTAGTGTAATACACATAGCACAAAACTTACCATTGTAACCATGTTTAGCTGGGCGTGATGGCTCACACTTGTAATCCCAGCACTCTGAGAGGCTGAGTGGGGAGGATTGACTGAGCCCAGGGGTTTAAGACCAGCCTGGGCAACATAGCGAGATCTTGTTGTCACAAAAAATAGAAAAATTAGGCCAGGCATGGTGGCTCAAACCTGTAATCCCAGCACTTTGGGAGGCTGAGGCGAGAGGATTGCCTGAGACCGCGGGTTCGAGACCTGCCCAGGGAACTTGGCGAGACCTCGTCTCTACAATAAATCAAAAATTAGCCGGGCATGGTAGCGCATACCTGTAGTTCTGGCTACTTGGAAGGCTGAGGCAGAAGGATCACCTGAGCCCAGCAGGTCGAGGTTGGGTGGCCATGAGCGTGCCACTGCACTCCTGCTTGCGTGACGGAGTGAGACTCCAACTTAAAAAATAAAAAAAAAAAAGAAAGAAATAAGAAAAATTAGCTAGGTGTGGTGGTGTACCTATAGTTCCAGCTACTCGAGAGGCTGAGACTGAAGGATCACCAGAGCCCAGGAGGTCGAGGCTGTGTTGAGCCATGATTGTGCCACTGCACTTCAGCCGGGGCTACTGAATGAGACCCTGACTCAAAAACAAAAAACAAAAAAACGTGTTTAAGTGTACAATTAGAATGTCCACCATTGTAGTACGTAGTCATCATGTTATACAACCATCACCACTATCCATTTCCAGAACTTGTTCCAGAAACTCTGCTTGAGATAATGAACATTAAATGATAACTCCCCGTTCCCCCCTCTCATTCCCTGGTCATTACTATTCCACCTTCTGTCTATGGATTTGACTACTCGAAGTATCTCATTAAATGAGACTCATCCAGCATTTGTCTTTTGTGGCTGGCTTATTTCACTTACCATAATGTCCTCAAGGTTCACCCAAGTTGTAGCATGCATCAGAATTTCCTTTCCTTTAAAGGCTGCATGATAGTCCATGGTGTGGATACACCACATTTTATTTATCCATTCATCTGAGGATGGACATTTGGCTCTTGTGAGTGATGCTGTTATGTATACAAATATCTGTTCAGGTCCTGTCTTCAGTTCTTCTGGGCATATGCCCAGAAGGAGGATTGCTGGATCGTATAGTAATTCTATGTTTCACTTTTTCTGAAATTGCCACACTGTTTCCCAAGCCATTGTGTCATTTGCATTCCCACCGGCAATGTGCAGGTTCTCCAACTTCTCCACATTCTCACCAACAATTGCTATTTTTTTTCTTTTTCTTTGAGTCAAGGTCTTATTCTGTCATCCAGGCTGGAGTGCAGTGGCACGATCATCCGATCATTTTGGAAGGTTGCCTATCACAAATATTAGATTATTACCTTTTCTTTTTGAGTCAGGGTCTCACTTTAACACCCAGGCTGGAGTGCAGTGGCATGCTCATGGCTCACCACAGCCTCGACTTTCTGGGCTCAGGTGCTCCTCCTGCCTCAGCTTCCTGAGCTGAGGACTACAGGCACATGCCACCACGCTCCGCTAATTTTTTGATTTCTTGTAGAGACAAGGTCTCGCTGTGTTACCCAAGCTGGTCTTGAACTCCTGGACTCAAGCAGTTCTCTCGCCATTGCCTCCCAGTGTTGGAATTATAGGCTTGAGCTGCTGCACCTGGTCTATTATCTTAATAATGAATTATATTATTTTGATTTAAGGCAGCATATTATTGAACTTGGCACCATTGTGTAGTGGATATAGGTTTTGTGACCAAAAAAGTCTGGGTTCAAATCCGTATTCTTGTCTTCTGTGACCTTGAGCAAGATATATGACTTCTCTGTGACTTGGTTTTCTCATCTGTTGAAAGGAGGGAAAATCCTACCTTAAAATATTATCACAAGAAGTAAATGAAGCTGGGCGCAGTGGCTCACGCCTGTAATCCCAGCACTTTGGGAGGCCGAGGCAAGAGGATTGCCTGAGCTTAGGGGATCCAGAACAGCCTGGGCAACTTGGTAAGACCATGTCTCTACAATAAGTCAAGAAAAATTAACTGGGCATGGTGGTGCATGACTGTAGTTTCGGCTACTTGGAAGACTGAGGCAGAAGGATCATCTGAACCCAGCAGGTCGAGGCTGTGATGGCTGTTAGTGTGCCATTGCACTCCAGCCAGGGTGACAGAGTGAGACTCCGATTAAAAAAAAGTTGATGAAATTATGTGTGTTATATATTCTATGCATTGTAGGAGCTTGATAGATGATATATCATCAGCATCATTATCATCACCGTGGCAATAACAAAACCAATGATGGAAAGCAGACCTGAGCAGTTTTTCCTGGGTATGTCTTTAAGTAAGCATCACCACAGGGTGGCAGCTGTTATTGTACTGGGTATTTACCTCTCCTTGATACAAAATGAGGACGTGGGTACCGTAATCTCTTGGGGTTATCTTGGAAAGGGAGAGCTTATAAGAAATAATTCTACCATCTGGCTGGGCATGGTGGCCCATACCTGTAACCCCAGTACTTTGGGAGGCCAAGGCTGGAGGATCACTTCAGCCCAGGTTTTGAGACTAACCTGAGCAACATAGTGAGACCCCCGTTTCTATTTAAATAGAAAATCTAAAAAATAGCAAAAGAAAGAGGGAGGGAGAGAGAGAGAGAGAGAGAGAAAGAGAAAGAAAAGGAAAAAAGAATTCCACGATTCCCTATATTGGGATCCAGTTATCACTTCATTCTCCTCTGCTGCCCCCACCCTCAACAAAGGACACAGCCTTCCCCACATCCTGCTGGCCCAATGGGCTCCTGCCAGCCCTAATGTCCCAACCCTTGCTTGTCTCCCCGACCCTTACACCAGCCCCACCACACGCAGTTCAGTAAGCTTTCTCAGGCCGTGCTGTCTTTGCCTTCATTCTGAATGTCATTGTAGAAGCTTCAGCAGTTCTTTCTGCTTCCATGTCCAGTCTGACTCATCCTGGAAGACTTTCCTGACCTCCCACCACTCCTCAGGTAGCATGGGCTGCATCACGTGGGCTTTCTCTTATCACAGCTCTGCTGTCCACCCTTTGGAGACCCTGATCTCCTTGTGGGCACAGGGCCTGGCTCCCAGAGGGCATGAGGACTAGCAGTCATTCTGTAAATATTTGTCGTGTGCCTGTGTGTGCCGGGTGTTGGGCGCTAAGGCCTGATGGCACTCTTTCTTAGAATGTACAAGCCAGAGCCCTGAAAAGGAGATCCTCTGTAAAGAGGTTCAGAAGCCCTTGAACAGTCAGGGCATGCTCGGGTCTCTTTCCAGGTCTCGACAGGGTTGTCAGGTGAAATAGAGGATGCCCAGTTAAATTTGAACCTCAGGTAACCAACAAATACTCTTCACTGTTAATGTGTCCAATGCAATCTTTAAGATATGAAATAATAGAAATTAAATAATATGTCCTAAATGTTGTATGTTTTCTGGCCCTCTTGGTGGGCCCCTCCCTAGAATGTAGATCCTCACCCTAGTAACAACTGATGTGACTTACATAAAAATCACACCACAGAGGCAAGTGGAAGGGTTCTTTTTTTTTTCAGGTTGGGCCTGGGTACTGCTGCTCACTGCACTGAAAAGTAATCACTGAGACAATGAATATTGCCAGGGCAAAAGGGCTTTTATTTGGGTGATGTCAATTAGGAGAACAAAGCTCAGACTCAAATATATCCATAACTAACTAGAATTGGGGGTTTATATAGTGGGGAAGGAAAGTAACTATATGCAGGAAAACAAGAATCAGGGAGGAGTAAGGAAGCAGTCGTGATGGATGAGGGGTCTTGTATCTCGTTGTCAAGATGCAGTGATTTGGTGAGTTTCAGGTCTTTGTCTAAGGGTCAGTTTCCTGGGAAAGAAACTCATAGGTTTTAAGACTGGAAGGGTCAATTTCTATATTTATTCAAAAAACTGTAAACATCCATCCTATGGGATGATTGGACCAGTTTCAACCATAGTGACTTTGGCTTAAAGAAATGATATAAGAGAACCACCTATAAATGGAAAGTTGCTTCAACAGTATCCTAAAAACAAGGGAATACTCACCAGAAAAGATGCTGACTCAATTGTTCTAGACCATTAGGTCTGCTAGAAAAAAATGGCTTAAACTGAGTAGCTTATAAACAACAGAAATTTATTTCTCATAATTTTGGAGGCTGCAAATTTAGTGTCTAGTGAGGGACAACTTTCTGGTTCACAAATGGAAGCGTCTCCCTGTGCTCTCACATAGTTGAAGAGAAAAGGGTTCTTTTTTTTGCTACCCTTAGACAGGTTTAAGTTCTAATATTTATATATTTTTTGAGTCAGAGTCTCACTCTGCGGCCCAGGCTAGAGTGCAGTGGCATGATCACGACTAACACAGCCTTGACCTGCTGGGCTCAGGCCATCCTTCCACCGCAACCTTCCAAGTAGCTGCAACTACAGGCATGTGCCACCATGCCTGACTAATTTTTTAAAAAATATTTCTTGCAGAGACAAGGTCTTGCCAAGTTGCCCAGGTGGATCTCAAACCCCTGGGAGGGCAATCCTCCCATCTCGGTCTCCTAAAGTGCTGGGATTACAGGCGTGAGCCACTGTACCTGGCCTTCAGTCAATCTTGAGTTTCCAGTGATGGTGGCCAGTGCATGATGCTTATTTGTGGCCTTGAATGCCATGTCCCAGGTGGGCGGCCCATTGCTGTGATTTCATGAATAGGTTGAATCAATCATAGGCTCCTCAGAGCACACACACAAATCATCCCAGCCAGGTAGGTGCTCTCCTGGAGCAGTGCAGTAGAAAGAATGCTGGACTTGGAGTCCAGGACACAGATCTGAGTTCTGGCTCTGCCACCTGCCAGCTGGGTGACGCTCCTTCTAATGTCACTCATTTATCTAGCCTTTGGCTCTTAGAGTCCATGCTGGGTACTGCCGTGTGGATAATGCTGATGAGACATTCCTCCTAGCTTAAAGTCCCCAAGTTCACCTTGCTTCTTTGAACCTCCACTTCCAAATCTGTAGAATGGAAGTAATAATATGGGCCTGCAGCTTCTTGTCTAAAACCCTTAGGGGCCAAATGTGTTTCCTAACTCAGAATTTTTCAGTTTTTAGAAAAGTTTTATGGTGTCTGTGCCATGTGTTGCGTAATACATAATTACAGCATGTGACTAACAAAACAAGTGACTCAATCATTCCTCCCCTCCCTGAATGTGCTTGCTGCTTTTCCCATTCAGAAGTGGAGCTGATTTGCCTTTCCCTTGAAGCTGGGCTGGGCTTGCTTTGACCAACAGATTATGGTGGAAGTGACAATGCACTAGTTCTGGGCCCAGCTTTTTTTTTTTTTTTGAGTTGGAGTCTCGCTCTGTTGCCCAGACTGGAGTGCAGTGGCACGCTCCCGGCCACCGCAGCCTCGACCTGCTGGGCTCTGGCGATCCTTCCGCCTCAGCCTTCCAAGTAGCTGGAACTACAGGCACACGCTACCATGCCTGGCTAATTTTTGATTTATTGTAGAGATGAGGTCTTGCCAAATTGCCCGGGTGGGCCTCGAACCCACGGGCTCAGGCAGTCCACTCACCTTGGCCTCCCAAGGTGCTGGGATTACAGGCTGAGCCACCGAGCCTGGCCTGGGCCCAACTTTTAAGAGGACTTGTCAATAGACACAGATCTACCTCATTCTTTTAAAATACCTGAATACTATTCCATTGGTTCGATGTACCTTAATTTACTTAATCCTTCTTCTGCTAATGGACATTTAGGTTGCAACTCTGCCTTGGTCTCTTGGAGCAATGAGGTGTCATGTGAAAGTCTGACTACCCTGCTGGGGAGAACACATGGAGTGGAAAAGGGGCTCAGCTGAGCCCAGCCATCCAAATGTCCCCACCAAGACACCAGACATTTCTGTGAAGCCGTGTCAGGTCTCCAGACTAGACCAGCCACCAACTGGATACCACCTAGTGACTGCTTTAAATTCCGTGTGGGACAGAAGAATCACTCAGCTGAGCCCTGCCTAAATTCCTGACCCAAAATATCATGAGATATAACAAAGCGGTTGTGTTTTAAGCCAGTAAGTTTTGAGGTAGTTTGTCACACAGCAAAGAAAACTGGACTTCCCTGCAGCTCATCTGCCTTCCATGTCCTGGAGCCTGATCTTGTCTAGAAGCTCTAGAGAAGGGCAGAAGGGCAGGAGGAAGGAGGGGAGCAGTAGAAGAACCAAGGAAGATTGCTAAAGTAAAAAAGGAGTGTGCCTTTTTATCCAGCAATGACACTTCTAGGAATTCATTCTACTGAAATACTTGCACATGTATGACGGGATGTGCAAGGAAGAATGTTCTTCCCGGTGGTGATTGTGGCCATGAACAACTGGAGGCAACCTAAATGTCCATCAGTAGAAGAAAAATTAAAGGCAGATCAAAACAATGGAATAGCGTGCAGGTATTGTAAAAGAATGAAATGGAGACCAGGCACAGTGGCTCATGCCTGTTATCCCAGTACTTTGGGGGGCCAAGGAGAGAGGATTGCATTGGCCCAGCAGTTTGGGACCAGCCTGAAAAACATAGTGAGAACTCTTTTCTACAAAAAAAAAAACAAAAAAAAACTCAAGAATTCGCTGGATGTGGTGGTACACACAGTTTCAGCTACACAGGAGGCTGAGCTCAGGAGGTCGAGACTGTGGTGAGCCATGAGTGTGCCACCGCACTCCAGCCTGGGTGACAGGCCCCCAACTCAAAAAAAAAGAAGAATGAAATAGATCTGTGTCTATTGATAAAGAAGAGCCAGCAGGGTGTCAGATGTATATCATGTTCTTGATATACTGCTAAGGGAGACAAAGTAGGTTACAGAATAATATATTATTGTAAAATAAGTATATTTCCATGTATATGTCCTGACATACTTATTCTGTCTCTATATGTTTATGTCTATATCTGCATCTGTATCTAGCTCCAGTATCTAACCACCTATCCACCCATCCATCCACCCATTTTTCCATCTATGTGGAAGGATACTATAGTGGACATTTGATGTTTCTGCTTATCCAGAAACATGCATTCCCTCTTCTGGAAATGGTACACAGATATCCTTTGGGGAGCTATATCTTCCCCACATTCTGTCCCCATGGTTTGGGTAAGACTCCATTGGTCCCATTGACCTCAGGGCTGGAGCATGGGCAGGCCTGGCCAATCAGTTTCCTCAGCCACAGAGATTGGTTTTGGGCAACCAAGCTTGTCCAACCACAAATCAGGGCTGATTGGATGCTACAGAGCAGAGCCTGTCTTCCTTCCAAGCTCTGACTCCAGGTATGGTTCCTCAGTGACGGCAGAGATGCTTAAGTGCTGCCTCTTCCAACCATGGTGCCCTTGTGGGGCTGTAGATTGGCTTCTATGACCTTGAATCTCTGGGATATCAGGGTTCTGCCTGAGAACTGAGCAAACCTGCACTGTCCAGCAAGCATCATTGCCGCTTTCATTCACTGGAGCAAGTATCTCTGCTTGAAACTAAAACACCCTCACAGATACTCTCAATGATGAGTGAGCGTTGGGAGACTTTTAAGTTATTTCTCTATATGGCCCATAATTTTAATTAACATATACTACTTTTAAAATTGAAAAATGAAGGCATTGGACTAGGAATGTCTGCTTCACACCAACCCTTTCATTTCCCTATTCCTGGCTTCTTTTAAATGGGTCTCTTCCATTATATTATTTAAAGCAAATCAAAGGAGGCTATGCATTTTTACAACAGTTTTATTGAGATGTAATTCACATATCATGAAGTCTGTCCTCTTAAAGTGTACAATTCAGCAGTTTTTAGCCTAATAACAGAGTTGTGTGCCTATCATACTGTCTAACTGCAGAGCATTTTCATCGCCCCAAGAAGCAGCCCGGTTCTCAGCTGCAGTCACTCTCCATCTCCTTCTCCCTGAGGCCCTGGCAACCACGAATCTGCTTTCTGTCTCCACGAATTTGTCTATTCTGGACATTTCATATAAATAGAATCATACAGTATGTAATCTTTTGTGACTGGCTTTTTCAATTAGCATAATGTTTTAAAGATTCCTCTATGTTGTAGCATGTATCAGTATTCATTCCTTTTGTGTGTGTGTGTGTGTGTGTGATTTTTTAAAAAATCTTTTTATTGTGGTAATATTTGTACAATGTAAAATTTACCATTTTAACTGCTTTAAGTGTACAGTTCAGTGGCATTACGTGCATTCGCGTTGTGTAACCATCACCACCATCCGTCTCTAGTACCTTGCTTTCATCCCACTCTGAAAAATGCTACCCATTAAACAGTAACTCCCCATCTTCCCTCCCTCAACCCCTGACAGCTATTGTTCTTCTTTCTAGCTCTGTGCATTTGATCATTCCATGTATCTTTTATAAGTGTATATAAGTGGAATCATCCAATGAATATTGTATGTGTGTGTTTTGTGTCTGGTTTCACTTAGAATAATGTGTTAATGGTTCAACCATGTTTTAGCATGTATTAGGATTTCATTTCTTTTTTAGTCTGAATAATATTCCATTTATAGATATATATATATCTTGTTTAACCATTTATCAGAGATGGACAAATAATATTCCACTTATGGAGAGATATATATATATAGTTTATCCATTTATCAGAACTTTGAGTTGTTTCCTTTTTTTTTCCTATTACAAAAAATGGTGCTTTCAACATTCATGTACAAGTTTTTGTGTGGACATGTGTTTTAATTTCTCACCAGCTTATACCTGGGAGCAAAATTGCTAAGTCATGTGTGGTAACGCTATGTTTAACAGTTTGCAGAACTGATAAACTCCTTTCCAAGATGGCTGCACCATTTTGCATTCACGCCAACAATGTAAGAGGATTTCAGTGTCTCCACATCCTTGCCAACGTTTGTTATTGTGTGTCTTTTTTCATAATGGGTGTATTATCTCATTGAAGTTTTGATTCACATTTCCCTAATGATGTGGAGTATTTTTCCCTGTGCTTACTGGCTATTTTCTAGCATATTTTTAATTCCCTTATTGTAGGTTTTTTAGGGATGTTTGGTGCAATTTTTTTTTGAGCTGAAATCTCATTCTGTCACCCAGGCTAAAGTGCAGTGGCACCATCACAGCTTACTGCAGCCTCAACCTCCTGGGCTCAGGTAATCCTTCCACCTCAGCCTCCTGAGTAGCTGGAACTACAGGCATGCACCACCACACATGACTATTTAAAAAAAAAATTTCTGTAGAGACAAGGTATTGCTATGTTGCCAAGCAATCTCAAAATCTTGGGGTCAAGTGATCCTCCCGCCTTGGCCTCCCAAAGTGCTGAGATTATAGGTATGAGTCACTGCACCTAACCATTGGTGTAATATTTTAAAGTTATTTTTTTAGTAGCTGCTCTGAGGATTATTATTAACTTCTTCTTCTTTTTTTTTTTTTTGAGTTAGAGTCTCACTCTGTTGCCCAGGCTGGAGTGCAGTGGCACACTCACAGCCACCACAGCCTTGACCTGCTGTGCTCAGGTGATCCTTCTACCTCAGCCTTCCAAGTAGCTGGCACTACAGGCACACACCACCATGCCCAGCTAATTTTTTGATTTACTGTAGAGACGAGGTCCTGCCAATTTGCCCAGGCTAGTCTTGAACTCCTGGACTCAGGCAATCCTCTCCCCTTGCCTCCTAAAGTGCTAGGGTTATAGTCATGAGCCACTGCACCTGGCCTATAATTAACAGCTTAATGTAAAACTATCTAGTTCAGATAAGTTCAAAATTAATTTTAATAATATACAAAACATTTACTCCAATACAGCTCTTTTTCCTCCCTCTTCCTTTGTGCAGTTATCGTCATACAAATTACACTTTTATGTATTATAAGACTACTGGGCCAGGTGTGGTAGTTCATGCCTGTAATCCAACACTTTGGAAAGCTGAGGCAGGAGGATCACTTGAGGCCAGGATTTTGAGACCAGCCTGGACAACATAACAAGATGCCAAACCTCTAAAAAAACAAAACAAAACAAAACAAGAAAAGACTATCCACACAGTTTTATAATTGTAGTTTTTTACAGTTGTTTTTTGTCAGATAAAAAAAATAATTATAAACAAAAAACCTGTGTACTCCTATACAGGTTTTATTTATATTTATTTTTATAGTTACCTGTTCTAGTACTCTAAATTTCTTCAGGTGGATTGTGTCTTGTATTCTGTGGTGTGTACTTTTATTTCAGCCTGAAGGACATTCTTTAGTATATCTTGTAGGACAGGATGCCAGTAATGACTTCTCTGATTTTGTTTATTTGGGAATGCCTTAATTTCTCCATAACTTTTAAAAGGATAGTTTTGCAGGATATAGAATTCTTGATGAGCATTCTTTTTCTTTCAGCATTTTGAAAGTCATTCCATTGCTTTCTGGCCTCCTTGATTTCTCATGAGAAGCCATTTTATAATCTTTTTGGCTCCGTTGTACTTTATAAGTGATTTTTCTGGTTTTTTCCTCAAGATTCTCTCTTGGTTTTTGTCTTGTGACAATTTGACTATGATGAGTCTACATGAGAACCCCTTTAGGTTTATCCTACTTGGAGTTTGTTGGGAATCTTGGATGTGTAACTAAATGGCTTTCATCAGATTTGGGAAGTTTTGGTCATTATTTCTTCAAATATTCTTTTCCCCCTATCTCTTTGTCCTCTCCTTCTGTGACTCTCATTGTGCATGTTGGTACACTTGATGGTCTCCCACAAGTGGCTTTGTTTATTTTATTCTTTTTCATCCTTTTCCCCCCTCAGACTGGATAATCTTACTTGATCTATCCTAATGTTTGCTAATTCTTTTCCCTGACTACTCAAATCTGCAGTTGAACTTCTCTAGTGAAAATTTCATTTCAGTGATAATATTTTTCAACACCACCATTTCTATTTTTTTTTTTTTTTTTTAATATGTAGGCTGGGCATGGTGGCTCAGCCTGTAACTCCAGCACTTTGGGAGACCAAGGCAAGAGAATTTCTTGAGCCTCGGGGTTCAAAACCAGCCTGGGCAACTTGGTGAGACCTCGTCTCTACAATAAATCAAAAAATAAGCCAGGCATGGTAGCGCACACCTGTAGTTCCAGCTACTTGGAAGGCTGAAGTGGAAAAATCACCTAAGCTACTGCACTCTAGCCTGGGAGACAGAGTGAGACTCTGACTCAAAAACAAAAACAAAAGCAAAAACAAAAAAATATGTAATCTATATGTCCTTAATTATATTCTCTAGTTGGTGAGACATCATTCTCATTCTTTCCTTTAACTTTTGGTCATGGTTTTCTTTAGTTCTTTGAACATATTTATAACAGCTGATTTAAAACTGATAGTAACTCCAGCATTTGGGCTTCCTCAGGGACAGTTTCTATTGACTGCCTTTTTCTCCATGTATGGGTTATACTCCCCTATTTGCTTGTTTGCAAGTCTCATAAATTCTTGTTGAAAACTGGACATTTAATATAATATAATGTGACAACCCTGGAAATCAGCTTCCTCTCCCTCCCCAAAGTTTGTTGCTGTTGCTGCTGTTCGTTGAGTGACTCCCCTGGACAAATTCTGTAAAGTCTGTGCTTTTTGTTACATACAGCCACTGAAGTTTCTGCTAGGTAGTTAGCCTAGCAGCCAGAAGTGGCCAGCTAGTGATTAGATAGAGTACACTGGGCATGCCTTCAGTACTCTAGCAGGCCATTTACAACTCTGCCTTAGGAATTCATTTCCGAATTGGTTATCTGGAGGTGAAATAATAGAGGCCTCTCAGATCTGTCCTGGGCAAAAATAGAATCCTGCACACGCCTGTGACCGTTTAGACGGTCAGGTTCATGTCAGCTTTTCAAAGCTTCCATGGATATCTCATTCCCCTAATTTCTCTTTTAAGGTTTTTTTCCAGCCTCTTGTTTGCCCTAACTGGTTTCACCACCTCAGGCAGCTGTGATGTTAAATGGTTGCCACTGATTGTTTCAACATCAATCTCCTAGGGCACAGGACTTTAATCACTGAGTAAGCTCTGAGTTAGGGCAAATAAAGATAAGGCTGTGAACAGTTTCTCCCAGGAGCTGCCAGACAAACTCAGTGACAATTCTCTGGGGCGTTCCAAACCCGTTTTCCCCCTCCATGGCTGCTGGACTGCTGGTTTCACAGCCACCATGGTTATAAGGTTGCTGATTTTCAACTACTATGAAACAGGGGAGAGAAAGGAATAAGGCAAGTTAAAATAGCATGAAGCTCATTGTTCTTACTGATTTTCAGCAACTTTTCTCAAATAAACACTCAATAGATTATTACAAACCTTTGGTTAATATTAAGTATGATGAACATTTATTTTTGACAATGTTTGCTAGTGTTCTCATTGCCTTTATGGAGAAGAGATTTTCGGAGGTTCCGACTGCCATTCTGGATGTGCTGCTTTAAACCACTCGACTGTCATGGAGTTAATTTCCTGAGAGTAATCTTCTCTGACTTTCAAGGAAATGAGTAATACTAACATCTACTCCAAAAGTGGCTTGAAGACAGGACCTCTGTTTTATTATCTCTGTAGTAATAAGGCCCAGGGTAGGGGCTGGTGCAAAGTAATCATTACAAGTCCCAGTGAATAACTATGGATCTTATATTTGAAATGTGCTTTGCAATTTACAAAGAGCTCTCTCTCGATCTTATTTCACTTAGTGTGATTTAATTCAACAACATTTCTTGTTCATTAACTCCCTGCCAGTCACTGTGCCCGATGTCAAGGATAGAAAGATAAATAAGACAAAAATATGGCTCTGGAAGATGCTTCCAGTCTAGTTGGTGGCACGAGATGCATGTGCGTATAACAAAAAAATAGTTGTATGGAGTATAAGTTCCATGAGAGAGGGCACCCTATCTGTCTTTTACTACATTGTATTTACAGAGTGTAGAAGAGTATTTGATACCTAGAAGATGTTTGTGGCGTATTAAACATGGCCACTGGTTCTTTTTCTTTTCTTTGTAGGGATGGGGTCTTGCTCTGCTGCCCAGGTTGGAGTACAGTAGTGTAATCACAGCTCACTGCAGGCTTGACCTCCTAGGCTTAAGCCTTCCTCCTGCCTCAGCTTCCTGAGTAGCTGGCATTATAAAATGCACCACCACATCAGGCTAATTTATTTATTTTTTAGATCTCACTATGTTGCCCAGACTGGTCTTGAACTCCTGACTTCAAATGATGCTCCCACTTCAGTCTCCCAAACTGTTGGGATTGTAGGCATGAGCCATGGTGCCTGGCCACAAATTCTTTTACACTTTTTCTATTGAGAGGTAAAGTTCCTTTCCTTTGGACTGGACTTGTGACTGCCTTGACCAATGAAATAAGGAAGAAGAGACATTCTTCTGGGCCCAAGTCTTAAGAGATGATTAGTTTCCATTTTTGGTTTCTTGGAACACTCAATCTTTTTCTTTTTTTTCCAAAGTTTTCAAACAAAGTTCATTAGAGAAAGAAGGGAAAAAAGAGAGGGTGATATGCCAGGTGAAAGAAACTGCTGTAACAGTCTTGAAACTGAGCTTCCATGCTAGAAGGAAGGTCAAGTGTCCTTGAAGAGAGGCCCACATGGAGGGAAACTGAAGTCCCTAGTAGACAGCCCCAGCCAACAGCCGACGTCAACTTGCCAGCCATGTGAGCAACCACCTGGGAAGCAGATATTTCAGCCCCAGCTTGGCCAGTAAACCATCTTAAAAGTGAATATTCTAGGCTGGGAGCAGTGGCTCATGCCTGTAATCCCAGCACTTTGGGAGACTGTGGTAAGAGGATTGATGAATCCAGGAGTTTGAGACACGAATAGGCAACACACGAGACCTCATTTCTACAAAAAATAGAAAAATTAGCTGGGTGTGATGGTGTGTTCCTGTAGTCCCAACTATTTGGGAGGCTGAGGCGGAAGGAATGCCTGAGCCCAGAAGGTCGAGGCTGTGGTGAGCCATGGCTGTGTGACTGCATTCCAGCCTGGGTAAAAGAGTGAGACCCTCTACTCAAGAAAAAATTTTTAAGTGGATATTCCAGCTCCAGCCTTGCTAACGCAGTTGATACTGCATGGAGCAGAGATGGGCTGCCCCACTGAGCCATGCCAAAATGTTAGTTTTAGGAATAAAATAAATGATGACTGTTATTTCAAATCACAGAGTTTGGGGATGGATTGTCACACAGTACTAGTTATCCACAACAATGTTCAATTAGTTTTTGTTGTCTGCCTTTGATTGTTGAAGGGGCAGAGGTGACATATGTGGTCTCATTATCTGTTGAAGGGGCAGAGGTGACATTATGTGATCTCATTAAATCTTCTCAACAATTCTGTTGAAACAACGTTCCCAAGATCATATAGCTGATATGTGGTAGAACTTGGATTAGGTCTCCAAGCCTTCTGATGACAAAATTAGATTTCCACATCTATTTCCACTGTACCATGCTGCCTGTCTCTAGAGAAATAGAGGATGCTCTCAGAGTCCAAGGGAAGATTAGATCCTCATAGGCTGAAATGGCCAAGGAGGGCTTTCTGTAGATGGAGCTTTGAGCTAATTCCTGAAGAATGAGGAGGAATTATCCAGGCAAAGAAGAAACTAATGGGCATTCTGGGGAGGGAAGCAAGAAAGAGGATGGTCTTCATGAAGCCAGACCCTCTGTGGACTGTGTTCTGGACACTATTTTCAGTTGTTTGATCTTAAAATCTTAAAGAGTGAAATAGCCACTTTATTATTTTCATGGATTCTGTGGACCAGGAATTTGGGCAGGGCACAGCAGGGACTCCTTGTCTCTGTCCTGCAAGGTTTGGAGCCTCAACTGGGAAGACACAAAAGCTTGGAGTGACTCAATAGGTGAAGTCTGGAATCACCTGGCTGTGTCTTCATTCACATGGATGGTCGCTGATGCTGCCTCTCAGCTGGGATGTCAGCTGGGCTGCATGTAGCCTCTCCTGTGTCGCTTCATGTGTGCCAATCTGGGCTTCTTCATAGCTTGGTGGCTGGGTTTCAAGAGTGAGTGTCCCAAGAGAGCAAGGTGAAAATAATGCATGGCATCTTTATAATCCAGAAGTCGAAAGCTTCAGAAGTCATAGTATTTCTTCTGCTCTGAGGCGGTCACAAATACCTTCCCTGGCTCAAGGGGAGAAGACATAGATCAAATGGCAAATATTGTGGTAGCCATTGTTGGTAAATATAACCTGTCCCAATGCATCTCATCAACGTTTTCCATCAGAAGGAGACACGAGTCCGACATCCAAATCTTTACTGAGGGATCTTGATAAAATGTCAAGGATGAGCAGCTGTGGTGGTGGGGGCTGAATTTTTAACACCCAACAACACTTAGATTATCTTTCTTGGGAGTTGGATCAAGATGGTAGACTAAGTACATGCTTTTGCTACTACTTTCATTTCCAATCCCTAGCAATGACAAAAGAAATATTTTAAAATAATAGGCTTAGGCCAGGTGATGTCACTCAGGGCTATTCCCAGCACTTTTGGAGGCCAACGTGGGAGGATCACTTGAGCCCTGGAGTTTGAGACCAGCCTAGGCAACATATCAAGACCCTGTCTCTATAAAAATTCAAAAATTAGCCAAGCGTGGTGGTCCGTGCCTATAGTCCTTGGGAGGCTGAAGAGGAAGGATCTCCTGAGCCCAGGAGGCTGAGGCTACGGTGAGCCATGATCATGCTACTGCACTCTAGCCTGGGTGACAGAGTAAGACCCCAACTCAAGAAAGTAGAATAAAAAATAGACTCATAATAGATCTGGAAAACTGAATGGTACAAGTGGTCCACTGACATTGAAGAATCTCTAAAGGACAGAAAGTATATAGAATCAATTTGTTGGAGAACACCATAGCCCAAAACATGTGTAGAAGAGGATAGCTGTGGAGAGTAGAAATTTTTCTGGGAGTCTTCCAAATCAGAGACAATGAATCTGAGGAGTAGGAAGAGGCTTTGAGGCCATCACAAGGGTGGCTGCTTGAGAACTGGCATTTAGAACAGCAAGATGGATCGAACCTTTTCTGTTCCCACTTTGCCAAGCAGCAGGCAGCAATAGCACTTGGCTCCAGATGAGAGCAGTGTGTCTTGGACTTGGGTGGGAAAAGCAAGACACAAGACAGTGTCATAGGCAGTGGGTGGAACCCAGGAATAATGCGAGACATTCTACTCCCAAAAGACAGCTTCTTGAACATACCCTCACATTTTTTCTTTTCACTGTCACTTGTCCAGTCATGCAACAGATTTCCCGCAAATCAATAAAAGCAACCATAAAAGCAAATAAAATAAAAAGCAAAACCATTACAGAGGAGCACCAACCTCTACAGAAGATGGGCCAGCATTAGAGGAAATAGAAAGGAGATTGATAGAAGTTGTTCAGTGTCCTCAGGAATTTGAGATGAGTAGCGCACCCATGAAACAAGATGTTGTAGGAACCCTGCCCATATCCCCTCACCACTCCCACTTTGGTTCACAGTGATCTAATTCCAACCACCAGCATCTGCCTTTCTTTCTCTGAGGTTTTTTTTCCCTCATAGTCCACTTGTCCTCTTTGCCAATTACATTCCATGTCTGAAGTGCTGAGGAATTAGCACTCCCTACTCTGGAAGCAGCCCTCAACTAATGACCAGTTGGATTTGGTATAAATGTCCCAATTCCCACACCTCTTGGGTGAACCATCTCTGAGGTGTTTGTTCTACACTGGCTTCCAGAGTTCCCAGCAAAACTGGCTTGACAACACACCCTTCATTGGCTGCCCTTTCTTCCCTGTCTTGCCTCTGCATTCCCCCACAGCTGGTTCTTGGAATCATTTCCCAGATAAGCCACTTGCATTCATTGTTCTTTTTTATTTTTTTTATTTTTTTTATTTTTTGAGTTGGAGTCTCACTCTGTCACCCAGACTGGAGTGCAGTGGCCACTCCCGGCCACCGCAGCCTCAACCTGCTGGGCTCCGGCGATCCTTCTGCCTCAGCCTTCCAAGTAGCTGGAACTACAGGCGCGCGCTACCATGCCCGGCTAATTTTTGGCTTTATTGTAGAGATGAGGTCTTGCTTGCCCAGGCGGGTCTCGAACCCGCGGGCTCAGGCAATCCACTCACCTCAGCCTCCCAAAGGCGCGGGATTACAGGCGCATTCATTGTTCTTAAGGGTTTGCTTATCAGAGAATCCAAACTAAGCCTAAACAACAGGTAGCTATGAAAAAGAAAGTGGGTGATGGACTGAATAACAATGAATTAGCAAACTATGGGAAAAAATGGAAGAAAAGCTAAGTGACATTGATGATAGACTCAGAGATTCCAATACTTGTCTAAAAGAACAGAAATAGTCCAAAGAAAGAACTATTCCAGAAATAATAGGAGAAAGTCAGCCCCAAGCTGAAGAAAAACACAAATCTTCAGATTATATGGGCTACGACTGAAAAACAACTTATCCTGATGAAATTCTTGAACATCAAGGGTAAGAGAAAGTCTTAAAGGTTTTTGAAGGCAAAAACCAGACCACCTGCCAAGAAATGAGTTTTCATAAGTCAAGAAGCTGCATCAGCTAGCACTGAACGCTAAAAGACAATGGAACAATCTCTTCGACGTTCTGTGGGAAAGTATTTAGAACTTAAAACTCTATGCCTAGCCAAAAATCATTTATGAGGGGAACATAAAGACACGCCTAGAGATGCGAGCACCTAGACCCACAGTGCCTTTCAATCAAAATGAAAAGTGATCCCAAGAGCAAGGCTTGTGGCACAAAAAGCAGGGAGCCGGGCCCTCTCCACTCCCAGGACTGCTCAGCGTGTACCTCCGTGAGCTGGTGGCTGTCACAGGCTCCCACAGAGGCTCCCTCCCAAAGTCTCCTGTTTCGTTTTCTGTTCTGCCAATTTGACATTTAATCACGCCCCACCTGGAGAGGTCGCTTTCCTGTTTCCGCAGACTTCCTCCCTCTTGTAGTGTTGTAGCTTTGCTATTTGTGTGTCTGCTTTGCCTTCCCACCCAGAGGATAAACTTTCAGTACGAGGACCAGATCATACACCATCAGCAAATAATCACTGAGCCTTTTTTTTAGGTTGTAAAATGTAGTTTATTGAGAAAGTAAATTAGAGAGAGAGAGAGAGAGAGAAAGAGAGAGAGAGAGAGAGATTGAGAGGAGAGTTGCCTCCCCAGGGGAGGGGAGGTGGGGGGCCAAAGCTAGGAAACATGGCAGCCGTAGCTCAAAGAGCCATGTGGACACACCAGAGTTTAACAAAGCCATGGCCTCCCTGAGCCTTAAAGGGATCCATCTCTCATTCCCACAGCATGGCACCCCCACCGCTGCCACATTCTCTTTCTCCGCCTGAATTGGTCTCAACACCTTCTCAAGGCTCAGCCTTGGGATCTCCTCTCTCCTCCCCTTGGCCCTCCTTCCTGTCTCTCTGTTCCCTCTCCCACCCCCAGCTCTGTCTCTTGCTGCTGTACGTTGATCCCTGTGGCTCTTCCAGCTCTGCCTCTGTACTTATTGTCCCGATCACTATCGTCAAAACCAAGAACCGGCTGGGCGAGGTGGCTCACACCCATAATCCCAGCACTTTGGGAGGCCGAGGTGAGAGGATTGCTTGAGCCCACGGGCTCGAGACCAGCCTGGGCAATTTGGTGAGACCTCATCTCTACAATAAGTAAAAAAAATTAGCCGGGCACGGTGGCATGTGCCTGTAGTTCCAGCTACTTGGAAGGCTGAGGCGGAAGGATCGCCTGAGGCCAGCAGGTTGAGGCTGCGGTGGCTGTGAGCGTGCCACTGCACTCCAGCCTGGGCGACAGAGTGAGACTCCGACTCAAAAGACAAAACAAGACAAAAAGCCAAGAGCCAAAAAGGTGCAGGGTTTATCAACAGTCCACCCTGTGCCGACCAGTGTTTTAAGACCATCGTGTGGACTAATGGATCTGCTTCTCACAACTGTGCCACAGGAGAAGAACAGTTATCCATCCCATTTTTTTCAGAAACCAAGGCACAGAGAGGAGAAGTAACTTGCTCGAGGACTCACAGCAAGTGAGAGGTGGGGCAGGGCTTCTGACCCAGGAAGTATGGCTCCTGATTTTAATGGTTCTGCCTTTCTGAGGTGTCTCTGTGTCTTACCCCTGGCAACCAGCAAAGGTCCAGAGATCGAAAATGAGTAGGATATATTCAGGGGACATCGGGGAGAATGACGGAGTAGGATTGGTGAATTAGGATTGGAATTCATGGGAGATGAGTGAAAACTAGTTTGGATGCGCATACACAGCAGAGTAGGAACATGGGACATATATATATATATTTGTGGAGTTTACAAAGCAAATCTGGATGCTCATTTTACATTTTACTTGGTCCTGATAGAAACACTTTGAGAGAGGATTGAAGGGAATCACTGTTTTTTACATTTTACAGATGAGAAGTCTGATGCTCGGAGAGGTTGACTGACTTGGTCAAGGTCACGCAGTCAAGAAATGGCAAAGCCGGCACTTGAACACCACAGCTACCTGACTCAGGGCATGAATAACTGGTGCCTAAGGTGCTGAGAGGAGGCGCAAAATGCCAGTCAGTGCTGAAGCAACATTTGTTCACCGATTCTCTGCAGTAACAAAACATGCCATTTTTTAGTTCTTATTTTTTTTGTAGAGACGAGCTCTCGCTATGTTGCCCAGAATGGTCTTGAACTCCTGGACTCAAGCAATCCTCTGGCCTCAGTCTCCCAAAGTGCTAGGATTACAGGTGAGCGCCGCCGTGCCTGGCACCATTTCTATGAATACACTTATCATTCGCCTTGTGAAAAGAGACCAATAGGATTCTTGGTTAGGATTTCCTCCCCACTCACTCAAGTCCAACCACCGCTGCCACACAGCGTCCACCCCCCTCCAA
Source organism: Tarsius wallacei (assembly GCA_963574415.1). Lineage (NCBI taxonomy): Eukaryota > Metazoa > Chordata > Mammalia > Primates > Tarsiidae > Tarsius > Tarsius wallacei. The sequence goes on along the minus strand of CAUYQG010145056.1, from coordinate 3,983 downwards.
ATCATCTGGGTTGGGAACAGGACTGTGTGAGAGGGTGGGGGACGAGTGGAAGGAGGAGCAGGGAGGCAGGAGGGCCGTCTGGAAAGCTTATTTTCCATGACGCAGGAGTGACTTCTGTTCCATTTCATCAGATGTTTTTGAGATGCTGGACATCTTCTTTCAATTACCTGGTGGTTAGCGTAGGCGAGGAAGGAAGGGGAGGGACGATGTGGTAGAGACCCAGGCAAGGGCCCATCCTGACGTCTGGAACACGACACAGGGGGCGTGTGTTTTCACAGGGATGCTGCTGGAACCAGACAGCAAGCACCCAGAGCACGTCTGGGCTTTTTGTTCCCCTCTTGGGTGTGGGGCAAAGACCTCTAAAGGAGGGCTGCAGGGAGGGCTGGTCCCTTGGAGGCCAAGCAGCCACCACAGCCATCCCCACCCCTGCCCTGCACCCCTTCTGACCATGCTGGAAGTTTCCTTCAGCCAGTGTTTTCTGGGCATCCAGTCCTTGCCTGGCCCTGGAGAGGTCAAGGAATATGCCTGGTCTTCGTCCTTTGCCGGGGGAGCCACGTATGCCTCTCAGGCCTCTGGTTGGGCCAAACGCAGAACGCAGGGAAGCAGGGACTCTCGTGTCCCGTGAGGGCGTGGGTCGGAATCGGGGCTCGACGGCTTCCTGGCTGTGTGGGCCTGGGCAAGGGATTTGACTTCTTGAGGTCCCCTTGTTGTTAGCTGGGGGCAGAGGGGCCAAAAGACTCAGGGTTGTTGTGGGGGAGCCGTGGCAGGTGGGGACAGGACAGCTGTTTACTAGCCAGTCGTGACCATTGTGACCATTCAGAGCAGAGAGCACAGCTTGGGAGGAAGCCTGGGAAAGTGGCAGGAAGAAAAGCGGGCTGGAACCCTGGAGGAGGAGAGAGGGAAGGGTTAAGTGAACAGAAATCCCCTTTTCTACTCCTTCCCCCATGGCTGGGGGCCAGAGAAAAGAGTTTTGAACCGGAGAGGAGGGAGGAGGACAGGCCCCGAGGGAGGGCGACCGGGGGCAGGGCCCACGCGGGCTGGCCAGCCCGTGGACACTTCTCTGGGTCCAAACTGCCTTCCCAGCTCTGTCCAGGCAGGCACTCCCTGCCAGCTTGGGAAATTGCGTGGGTCTGGAATTTTTGTGCTTGGGTGTGTGTTTTCTGAGCCAGGTTCACTGTTAAGAATCTCCAGTTACCCACATTCCTGAGACAGACCCAGAGGAGGCCAACCCCAACTGCTCAGACTCCAGGGGGAAGGGAGGGAGGCTGGAGGAGGGACATGGCTGTGCCAGACACCCTGCCCAGCTCTAGAGCCACCCCGGGTCCTCCTTGGGGGTCACTGAGCCAAGGCCCCCTCTCTCCTGTCACTGGGCACACTCTTGAGGACAGCCTAGACAAGAACTCACATGCAAAGACTCAGCCCGGAAGTGCACCTGAGTCCTGGAATGCCAGGGCGGAGAGGGACCCTGGAGAGGACCTGCCAGCCCATTCATTTCACAGGTGAGAAGGAGGGAAAGTCGCCCTAAGGTCAGCACTCCACCATCGTGAGAGTTTGCACAGAGCCCGACCTCACCATGGCGTCCCACCGCAGGACAGAGAGCGCCAACCACCCGTCCCTGTCCCTCAGCAAGCTGCCTGGAAGGCTGAAGGGCTTCCCATGAGTGGCACTTCAGCCCCGGGGAGTCTGCTAGACGTGTGACTACACCGACCCACAGGATAGGGGATTTTTATCTTCCCTGTTTCCCCAGTGAAGAAATCGAAGGTCAGAGAAAAGTGACCTCAGCTAGGTCACAGCTCTAGTTTCCCGAGACGCGGGCCATTTTCTCCAGGGACTGTGTCCCTTCCACTGGCTCAGGGAGTCTCTTTGAGGATTCGCAACATGCTCTGACCTTATAGATTTTGCTGCCTTTTGAAAGCAGCTCAAATCCCAGCGGGCTCCTGAGAATGTCACTCACGGGTGGCAGGTGTGGGGGCCTGTGTCTTCCCCTGGATTTCAGTTGCCTCTTTCATGTCTCAGCTGTGCCCAGGTGGATTGATTTGGGTTATGACTGCGGATTTACGTAACCTTTCCCGAAGTGCGGAAGAGTGCTCAGGTGCCGACATGCAGATCTGGGGTTGAGTCCTGTCTTTGCCTCTTGGGACTGCGTGACCTTGGTTATGTGTTACAAAATCCAAAGTGTGTAAAATGAGAAGCACATCTTCCTCCAGCCTTCTTTCTTTGCCCACTAGTTTCCTGCCCGAGGCAACGAATATCAATAAGGATAATGCTGCTTTAAGGAGTGAGGCCCCAGGAAGCATCTAGGCTTTGAATGCCATGGGAAGAAGGAACCGTGGTAAGTCTCTTTTTTTTTGAGATAGGGTTTCGCTCTGCTGCCCAGGCTGGAGCGTAGTGGTGCAATCACAGCTCACTGCAGCCTCAAACTCCTGGGCTCAGGTGATCCTCCCACCTCAGCCTCCCAAGTTGGGCACCACCCTGCCTGGATAATTTTTTAAAACTTTTTGTAGAAATGGGGTCTTGCTATGTTGCCCAGGCTGGTCACAAACTCCTGGCTTCACGTGATCCTCCTGTCTCAGCCTCCCAAAGTGCTGGGATTCCAGGTGTGAGCCACCGAGCCCAGCCTGTGGGAACTCCCGGGGTCTGCATTCTGCTACCCCTTTTCACCCCTGCTTCCTGAGATGGCGGGGAGGAAAGGTGAGGTGGAGAATCTCCAGGGAGGACCACCAACAATCTCTCCCCTTCTGTTTGTGCATGATGCTCCTTCCAGCAGAAGGAGTGTGTCTCCTTCCGTTTGAATCAAGCCTGGTCATGTGACTTGATTTGACCAATGGAATGCAGCAAAAAGGTGTCTCTGTGCCAGTTCCCGGTCTAACCCTTAAGAGACCTGGCAGTTTCTGCTTCTGCCTGCTTCAGACCCAGCTGCCCTGTACTAAGAACGTCCAGGCCATCCTGATGGAGTTACAGGCCACATGGAGAATGGAGAGAGATCCCTGGATGATGAGACATCATGTGAGAAGAGAAGCCATGTGGAGAAGAAGTGAGGACCCCAGACGGTCAGCACCAGTGCCTAAACATGTCAAGAGATGCCTTCTCTGGCTGTCCAGCCTAGCCCAAGAGTATAGCTGCATAAGCACCCCAAACCGAACTGAGCCCTGCTCCAATTCCTATCCATAAAAATCACAAGAAAGTGTAAATGCTTGTTCAAGCCAGTACCTTTTGGGATGGTTTGTTATGCAGCAATGGATAGCTGATACACAATTACAAGGGGGTACCCAACACAAACTTGAATTATCTTTGGGAAAGCAAGTCCTTTGTAATACAGTCTTCCCCCACTAGGTAAGTGGTCTAGGAACTCCTTGGCATCACTGTCTCAGCTAGCATTGTTGTGAGAGGCTATGTTCGGTGTCAATGAATTTTTTTTTGGAGATTCTTTCAGTGTGTTTGCCCATTTAATGATGAGTGATTTACAAATGTACCTGCCCACACTATGCTGTGTGTTCAGCAGTTTTTGACTAAAAACGACATGACCTCCGTGCCTCACCTTCCCTATTCACCCAATCTCACCCCGAGTGACTTTTTTTTTGTTGTTTCCCTTGGTGAAAAAAGTCCTAAAGGGAAACACTTTGCCGGTGTGGAAGAAGTGAAACAAAAAACAGCAGAAACACTAAAAGGCATCAAAATTGATGAGTTCAAAACTGCTTTGAGCAGTAAACAGAAAGTACCTTGAAGGTGGCTGAAGTTTAAACATGTAAGGATAAATACACAAATTTTTATAAATAAATTCTGGATTTTTTTGATTCTCCCATACATTTGTAAACACACAACACACACACACACACGTGTGCGTGTGTGTGTGTGTGTGTGTCTTTCAAATCTTCTGGGGTTGCAAGCCTGAATTTGAAATCTAGCCAAAAATATGAACCCTCTCCCAAGAAAACAAAATCAAAAGCACACAAAATTTGAAGTTCAAATTAAGGGTAGAGGGA